>WBMV01002025.1:0-37852 GCA_013396655.1 Campylorhamphus procurvoides | reverse complement strand
CTAAGATTGTGCTCTATGGGGAACTCGCCACTGGCTGCTGCAAGAGAGGAGCCCCAAAGCGGCGATACAAGGACTCCCTGAAACAATACCTCAGCCTTGGCCATATTGCCCACCATCAGTCGTCCATTCTGGCCTCCAGTTGAGACAGATAGAGACACACCATCCATAACGCTGCTGCTTCCTTTGAGAACACACTCAGAATCAGTCTGGAGGAGAAAAGACAATGCAGGAAGAACCGTGCCTCACCAATATGGAGACTTTCCACTGTGCCTTTTGCAATCAAACTTGCCTATCTCACATTGGCCTTTTTAGCCATCAGCACGCTTGCAGCAAGAGTGGGTAGTGCCCTTGTAAATCTTCATTCACGAAGTCTAGCTATGATGATGATGATGATGACAAACAATACAGATATAAATAGATGTTAATGCTTCCACTATCCTTGTTAAGTCTTTGTATAGTATAAATTACATATCCAGCTTAATATAAATGACATTAGATGACAATTTTTGCATTTTAGAAATAAGATTATTTTCTAAAACTATGTTTTCCTCAACATTCTAAACACTGGCATTATTAGCTAATCAGTCAGTAATGAAATAAAATGATCTACTCACAAAAAAGGCCTGTAATTATGTCCCAATATTTCCATGTACGACTACCATTGTTGCAAACAGGGTGTCTACAATGTCACTAATGAGGGGAAAAGACCCACACTGTAAACAGCGCATCAGCTGTAGAACTCAGTTTGCACCTATGACCTCTGACATATCCCTTAGTATTGTTCTATTTCCTACGTAAATGTTGTATTCGTCTCCCATAGTAAACCTGAAGCTGGACAATTATACAAGATATGGTTTCCAAAGCTTGCTTTTACAATTAACCAGCAAGTTGCAGTGAACAGATGAAATCTAAAGTTAATTCTAAATATATGCAATAAAACTGGCAAATTAGGTTTGGCCATTGCAAACTGAGATTCTTTATTATTATTATTCCCCTTTAGGTTTAGGTTCTTTCCTTTTTTTTTTTTCCTTTTTTTTTTTTTCTTTTTAACACATTTCTTGTTCCTAATGTAAAATGTTTGGGGTTTTTTTGGGGGTGGGGGGAGGGAAAATAAGGCCTCCTTTATGTGGAAAACTACTGCGTTCTTCCTCTATGCAGAAGAGTTACATGTTCCACTTTTTCATAATACTTCTAATATTAAGAAGCAAATTATGATTGCTGAAGCAGTTTTGAAAATGAACACTTGAAAAGAAGTGACCTGAAGAAGATTTAATGATGAGGCTGACATTCACTATTACTCCCATTGTAAAGGAAGGAGAAAACTTACTACATGTTCTTTGTCTCCCTTCCAAGAAAGAAAACAAGTCAACCATAAAATGAGTGAATGCACTACTGAGGAAATCCCAAAGCTTTCCAGGTATGTTATGAATAGTGATGAGTGGATTTGGAGAATGAGCCAGCCAGCCAAACAAGTGGAGGGCCACAAACCCACAACAAAGCATTGAGTGACCATTCAAAAGAAAGCAACAAAATTACTTATCTTCAACATGAACAATGAAAGTTTAGGTCTCTTTAGTCGAGCTGATTATAAACTGGAAAGGAGCAGGGAGCTAGTATAAATAAAATGCTGCGATGTCTTTGCCAAAACAGAGTAAATCCTGGGAAGAGACCAATTAATTAATGTCATTCTGAATAATGATTTGTGGTGGTGTCTGTAACAGAAGATCCCTCAGACACTGCAAGCTGTTGCCTTAGAAATTGGGCCTCCCTAATTAGCTAGAAGGCATACAGGGTGGATCCTTCAAGATGGTACACCGTCTGGTCTGACTAATCTGTAAAACAAGCATCAGCAGTGATGAGGCTGGCAAACATAAATGGAAATGAGAGCCCCAGAAACAACAGTACAGGGAGTTAGTGTAGGAGGTCACTGGATAAAAAATCCTGAATATAAATTAGAATCAAATAATCTATTAAAACATATGGAAAATGACATTTTAAACTGAAATATGTTGCAAGGCTGGTCAGTACATGTTTTTGAAGACTAAAATGCAGGGATAAAACAACTTACTGATGGAAAATTAAGTCAAAATATCAAATATTCAGATACAGGGTAAAAAAATTGTTATCTTTTAGCTGATTGTGAAATACATAATTTTCAAAACCAAGGACGATTACTTCATTTTCAGTGAACAATGTTGAGACAAATTAATTACTGAGATAGAGTGCAGGTGAAGATACAGTGCAGGTGAATATTTCCTATAATGGAGCAAATATTATAGGGGTAAGGAATATGCAGGGAACAGAAATTACACACTAATAACTACAGTTATGAACAACTGAGGAGCGAGAAATGAGTGGCTTCAGTGACACAGATCATCTGCTTTGTGAAGACACTGGGGAAAGAATGGTAAGATATAAAGGATATCACAAAACCACACACAAATTTATTTAAAATCTTAATTTCACCTTATTCAGAAGTGTTGACATAGTCAATATTACAGAGAATATCAACAACTAATCTAGTAAACAGTTTAAGAATCTTGGCTGTAATAATATTTGGTTACACTTGTGTATCTTCCTGTGTAGAATGAATTGTTGTCAGATTCCTTTCCTTTCCTGGCTGACAGGGGAGATGTGAAGATTTGTCCTGGAAACAGACACACAACCCCTAAAGTAATGTTTGATGTATGTGTTTGGTCTCAACAACAAAGTTCAATATATTTCACCTAACTACTAAGTCAAGCTATTCAGAAGTTTCTGCAAACTGTCTCTAGGGATATTATAATGCACCCTGCTTCATCCATCAGCACCAGTTGCTAGAGACAATCTGTGTACAATTATGTCTCTGGATTATGATATATTGCTTTGTAGTCCAGAAATCTTTGAGGGTTTTTTTTGGTTTGTTTGCGGTTTTTGGTTTTGTTTTGTTTTGGTTTGGTTTTTTTGGGGGGGTGTTGTTTGTTGGGTTTTTTTTGTGTTTTTTGGGGGATTTTTTGAAGCAAGAATCACCATTCGTTGTAATGGTTCTTCCCTTATTTGCCTTTATCCAACTTATATTGAGCACTCATACTCACAACAGTTCTGTTTCCTAGCTCAAAGACATTCTTGAAATCTAGCTCCTTGAAAATTTTTCCTCACTGTCTCCCATTACTCATCATCCTTCTTCTACTTGAAAGTTTAATTTGGTTCATTTGTTTCTTTTTCATTTATCACTTATCCTTTAGCACAGATGTGAACATATCATTGCCGCGATGCAGCTAAGAGTCCACTGTAGCGCTGAGGTAGTGAAAGTGGCTTTTAAGATATGAAGCCTCACAAAAGTCAGATAGATGAAAAGATCACCTTTCCTGAAATTCAGCCTGGCATCCTAAGTTTCCCTCATTGCAGCCTATATTCTGTGTTCATTACTAGCCTTATATTCAAACCTTCCTTTGTCCTAAATGTCTAAGATCTGAGCTGTCCATACCAAATGCCATTCGTGTCATTTGTACTCGTATGTAATGGTGCATACAGAGGTGCCTTGTTTGCCTTTCAGCATATGTGATGCCTTCAATGATGCCAGTAAACACCTGGGAGTTGTGATTTTTAATCAGCTTGAAGACTGCTGACTGCAATTGGAGGGAAATTCTTTCCCTGTGATATGTTATATATTCGGGTTTTTTTTAAAGTATTTCTCTCTTTTTTTTTTTTTCTGTGAATAGAAAAACTGCAGAATTACTCCACCAAAATACCAACCTGCATCCAAGCAAAGAAAGGATTAGGTGCTTAAATTGCATGTTCAGATTACAGGGTGAAATATACTTTTTTTCCTTAGAGAAAATATCAAAATAGTGACTGTGAAATATAAGGTAATTTTAGATGTTACTTTCAAAGTTTTCTTTATGAAACACATGATACATTTTTTAAAAAAAGAAAACAGGCTTTTGAAATCTGCTTTATTGAAATGTAAGCAGCCTTAGGTTCTTTGATCCATCTACCAAGTGATGCATTATTTTTCACGTTATTAAACCTCAATTTTTTTTTTTGATTGACCTTTGAAATAATAAAAAAGTATATCAATAGTCTTGTTAAAAAGCAACAACTCAGTTCCAAACTTGTAATTTATTTGTAGGATAGGATTATTACAGAGTTAACTATACTTTGATGTTTTGGTTAACACAACCATACACATTTATGTAAGTGCATATAAAGCATGCATTAGACAAGAATTTCTCGTATGCTATATATGTTCTCTGCAAAATTTTTGCTAAAGGATTGCACATCATTATCATACTACTGGGAATGCTGATCTGCAACACTTCTGCAGCTTCTTTAATCTCTTGCATATAAAGTAAGTGAATAGTTACTGTGTAGTTGCAAAGTTGTATGAAATTTTCAAACTGGGAAAAAATATATCTCACCTTGATTTTGTTACTGGCAATACCTTTTTCATGCTTCCTTGAACCTATTGCCTATAAAGCAAGTTATTTTTTTGGGAAGGGTTTTGCCTGCTTTTACTAGACTTTTAAATTCTCTTTGCCTCCTGTTCTTTGTGAGAATATTCAACTTGCACTCTTTACTTGAGGTTAAAGTATTTCTAGTGATTATATATCATTTTCCTTCTTACAGTTTTTTGTTCTCTTGTTTCTTTGTTTTGGGGTTTTTTTGATATGCAGTCTTTTATATAAGGTTTGGGGATTTTTTTCAATTACAATATACTGAATATTTTCATTCATTGATCAAATGGAAGAAAATTCTTTTCATACCTTTTAATGAAAACTTAAAAAAATTATATAATATAAAAGGCATGTTATTGACTGTCAACAAAAAGGGAATGTTAATTTAAAAACTCAGAATTCAAAATCTACATAACAAGAAAATTGTATTGGCAAAAGCATTCTTAATTTTTAATGTGCCAATACTAAATCTGTTAAAAAGGACTTCAACTTTAGGTGTTTCAACTGTATAATATTTTAATAAAGTTTTTTACTTCTCTAGCATCTGTCCTCTTGATCTTCTGACTTTTTTTTTCTCTTTCTGTGTTCTCAATAGCCGCTCACATGAGCTCTATTATTGAACTCATCTCCCGCTTCAGGCACACAATGCAAGTATTCTCCCACGATAGCATTTCTAGAGGCTCTTCATTATATGAATATTTAGGAGATGAAAATAAATCATTTTCTGTATAGTTTATAGTTAGTATTACCTTTTATTGATTTATTTATTTTATTCCCTCTATAGCTATGATGTAATAAATTTTAAACTTAGTATCAGTAACCTAATTAACTCAAATGTGATCTCTGTGTTACTTATTTTCTTTTAAATGCAATTTCTCCATGTAAGTTTAGCTCTGTTTCTTAATATGACATGTTTCTGAATTAAATACAAAATTTGGAAAAGCCAGTGATTGAACTATGTTATAATAGAGGTTAGAAGTTCTTCCAGGAATGAAGGATGCACTTCGTGTTTTCAGTAGAAGTTTATGCTGTAGTCAGCTACTCTGTNTGTCTTTTTGGGTACCTTTTTTCCCCTTCTCTCTTGGGGGGCCGGAAATCCGTGTGGCCAGTCCTTGGGCTTGGCAGGGAGCCAACCCAAACCTCCACAATTATACAGAAAAGCTACCATGTATGTAACTGGGGGCCTAAGAGGTAATTTTATTTTTAGTTTAGGTTGAGTGCAATTGAAAGGTGCAACAGGAGCTGTGAGGACTAAAGAGCATAATGAACTGTCTCAAAACACTTTCAAAGAAGAAAATTCCCATAAGATAAACTGCCACATCAGATAAACACAGATAGCAAAGAGGAAGATGTTAATTCCAAGGCCTAAATGGAGGTGAAAGTTTGGAATTATTACACTGGACAGAATTGCACTGTGCAGACCACAACAACAGAAAGCCAGGCCTGGTGAGGCAGATCTTGGTAACGTACCTGGACAAAAATTCCCACAGGCAGATTGAAAACATTGGACAAAACTCCCACCACGGCAAACCACGGGAAGGGAAACAAGTCCTTATACACATACCAGCTGAAGTTGTGGGAATGGCATTTACATTCATGAATACCCAGGACCTGTACTGTATAAAAGTGGCACCCCAGAAGCATGATTTCAGGACCCCACCACACAGCAGAGCAGGGTGAATGAAGGACTGGTGAGATGCTGCAAGGATCCACCGGGTGGAGATATATTTACTTAATCTCTGTCTTTCCCTTGCTCTCTTTCTCTCCCCCGCTCCTTATCTCTCTCTTTCTACCTCTCTTTACATCACATTTATAGTTAAATAAAATCCATACCATTGACTTTAGCATATGGTCTCATTTGTAACTTAATTCGGGCAGAGGCATCTTTTAATAATCAGATCCTAACAGGAGCTCACACGGGATGCACTTGGGGTGGGTTAGATTGATCTTCTAGTGTCTTCAGCAGCACAGGACAAACACTTGACTTCTTCCCTCTGTGTTCATACAGTAGCACAGCTGGTTCATAAGCCCCAGAGTTGTTGTTCCATGTCTGGCAACAGTGTAGACGTATGTAAAGTTGCTTCAAATATCTGATACAGAAGTAGGCTCAGGATAGAAGTACACAGAGAAGGCAAGCCCTGATTTCTTTTTAATAAGACAGCAATGCAAGTTGTCTTAACTGACTTTGAAGTAAATCGAGTCTCATTTTCTCAGGAGCAGTCAAGCAGTCAAAGTTTTGAATCTACCAGTTACTCCTAAACCTGATTTTTCTCCTTTGTCCTTTACAATGGAATTTTGTTAGAAGTAGTCTTAAATCAGTTTCATTTTTCATATGTTTTGGTTGAATATACATTTAATTTGTTTCAGTACATTTCTATTTCTTTTGGAATAAAAATTAGCATAAAAGAGAAGTGGTTCTCTGTCAGAGTAGCCTACTATTTTGGAGTCAGGCAATCTTCAAACTTGAAAACATAATTATTTCCTCTCTCTTATCAGTATTGTAGAAAATGCATAGGCAAGGATAGTACAGCAATACAAACAATTAGCAGTTAGCCTGAAATTCACTGAATTGGCTCTGGGCATATATAGAAGATCATTTCAGCTATTATAAATTGCAGTTTTTAATTAATATAAGTATGTATAACTCTAGGGTTTTGCCATATAAAGTTAAGTGAGGGAGGTATGAAACATATCCTTACATATGGCTTTGTATCTTGGGAAATATGCATTTTTACATGTTCTTTAAGGCATACATGGATTTCTTCGTTATAAATCTATAAAGATAATTTAATTTACATTTAAAATCAGTTTTGATTACCATTATTTTAAAAATCCATATTCAGATCTGTGTGGAAATGAATTCATCCTATTAAGAAACTATTGGGAAAAGTGTGCAGATTGGCAATTGCAACTGCCTGTACAGCTTTCTAAAGCTTTTTAGAAGTTTACTTTTTAATCATTAGAAACAGGAAATTTAATCTACACTTGAACATAAATAACAACAAAGACTCTATGACTCAGCACAAAGATGCAAAGCTAAAAGGGTTGTAAATATGACAATTCCTATTAACAAAGCTTATTTATGAAAGGATAAACAAAACGTTTGCATTCTGGCTCCAATCAATGCATACTGTTTAACAGTCTGAAGGAGAAGAAAAATATACCCTTTTCAACACAAGCTTCTCAAAAATGTCAAATGATACTGTAGGTTTTTTGGTTTTGTTTTTTTCTTTGTTTGTTTGTCTGTTTGTTTGGGTTTTTTTTCTAAATAGCTAGGTTGTGTCATTTGATGAGACAGTATTTTTACCTGGTTTGGAATGTGCTTAGATGAGTTTCATACTTCGATACAGAATAGTGTTAATTTGCTTTAGTAAGCATGTGTCACAGTCCACCGAGGGTAGAAGGAATGGTCCACGCCAGTGTAGGGTAGGAACAGGAGTGAACATTTTATTAGGGTATATGGGACTTTTATAGGGTTCGGTCGGAAGGTTCTAGAACTTGGGTGGAGTTGGGGGCGGATCACGACAAGAAAGGAAAAGGGAAGGAGAGATTATAACTGGTATGGGGAAACTAGGAGTGCTTAGCCTTATATGGTAGTGCTGCATTGCACCACCGGCAAGCCAATGGGGCTTCAGGGATACATGAACCGATCAAGGGGCAGTAACTGGGTTCCCGATAACTAATCAGAACAATTGAATATACAAAGGTAATGAAATAGTAATAATTATCTATCTAAGACATATATATCCTAACTATGTTATATCAACAGCAGAAAAACTTTGAAAAACGGTAGCTCCGTGGTGAGGGGGTAGGTGGCAACCTTGCCAGCGTCTATTCAGTCCTGGACTGTTCCATCCACTCATAGAAATCATCTTCTTTCGATGCTGGATTTGATATCTTGCTTCTCCAGTCTCCCACAGGTGCTTCCCCCACAAGCACGTATAGCTTGTATTGCTATCAGCAGTATAGAAAAGTAATGAGTATCATTTCTTCCTGTTTGCAGGTAGTTTTGACAGTAACATGATATAAGCAGAAAGAAATTTTCTTTCTGAGTATAAAAATAAAGTATCCACTAAATTAATAATGAGAATATCCTGAAAGAGTGTGGCATTTTTATCAGTACTTCTAAAAGAGGCATATTCACAGTGGTTATATAAAAATATATAGACAAACATATATGTCTATTATACACAGACATACTTCTAATTTTCAAATATATATATTTTTACATCTCTATACAAGGATATATGTGTCTATATGGACAAGGTCAAAATAGACTCATTTCACGATTCAATTAATGATTCAATTTGTTTCTATAAAACTTACTACAGTACAAAAAGTGTACTCCTCATAGATAGAATATTTTCAATAATATGTAGCAAATTCCCATGCTGAAAATGAATTTTTTTTGTGTGAAAGCTAAAGAGACCAGTTTCAATCTGCTAAATAAACAAGTCAATAACTGAAAAGGAAGTGATTCCTTGGCTTCAGACAAACTTTCCACAAACAAAACTTTATTGAAAAGGAATTTGGTCCCCTAGAGAACAGTTCCTTAAGGACTAATTTAGCTAAGATCGCATCACTGTCTACTTTTTAAGTTAAAAGCAGCACCAGGATTGATGTGTGAGATAAGTACCTGAGATAAGTACCGCATTCATGGGTTAAGTGAAGTTAGGCTTAGGATCAGCAGTGTATAGTATTTTTCACTGCCTACAAAGCCAAAGCAAATACTTTCTGTACTATGTATTCAGAAAGAGCTGCAGATTAACAGAGGCTTAAAGAGAAGGAAAAATATACCCTTCCGTATACCTCTTAGATGAGTGTGAAGTAATCCTTCCCAGTTACTGACCTGTTTTGCAAATCAAAATGTTACTATGGAAAGCCATTAAAATGGACAGTTTTTCATATAAACATAAAGAATTATACTGTTCATGATACATGAACAGTAAGTTCATGTTAGTTCATTGTTAGTTCATTGTTGCAGCAAGTTAGATTTAGAAATGGAGAAGTTTCTTTAACTGCAGTCAAATTTTTCAGGTTTACAATTTGGTCCTATGAAATATCTATTATACTGATGTTATTCCTGGAATTATTTTTCCTTAAAACTTAAATTTTGTATTATTTTATTATTTTTGAACCATATTATTTTGTTGGGATCAGGCAGAAATGCTACTTCTCTTGCAGAGCAAAAGTTAGGTATTTGTGCAATTACCAGAAATCAATAGGTCAAGTGTAGACCATGGTTTGATTTGGCAGCAAGCAATGAAAGTCTCTAATACAATGAAAACTCACTACAGTCGTCCATGCTGATAGTTACATTTGTCTGGACTTTTAGTTCATAAAGGTGAAGCGTAAGGAAACAAGTTGTGTCTGTCCTCATTCAATCCATCTTGAATTTCTTACAATGTTATATTAAAATATCACTAAAACAAATTTGTATAGTAATTTGTTTCATCTCAAGTACAATCAAATTGTCATCTTTATACAAAGGAAAGCATGTTCAGAGAATTATGAGAGCTGTTAGGGAGCTCACTCTCCCTACTACCGCACTGACTTCCAACAGATTATATATAGAAACTCTGGTTTATCACAGGTTTTTTGATTAAAGGAAGCTTCTGTTAGAAATTTCCACTTAAAATATTGTTGGATAGTACTGTATGTGATTCTGCAGTGCACACATAGAGTTAGGGAGCTTCAGTTTTAATCTGATAAACACCAGTTTTTCAATCATTTGAAGAGAAGGTGAGAAGAAGCACAAATCCCATTTACTATTCTTTCACAGGATGAAAAAATTGAATTTTGGGGGGTAACATTAGATTTCCTTTTCTCTATGCTTTTACTCCAGATACGGAATGACATTAAAATAGTTGCAAAATTTATTTGTAAATATGAGTAGGCATAAAGAAATGATAGAGAGAAGAAAGAGAAACCTCTTCAGCTGAGCTAAAGAAGAGTCCAAAAAAACACACAAGATATTTATTACTTTGATAAATCTCAAAAAATTTGCAGGTATTATGTCGGATGCTGTCTGTCTGAGGATGACGGTCAGCAAATATAGCGCTCCCAAAAATAACAATTTCAGTAAATAATCTAAGTGAAAAGGGATCCTAAAGTAACAGCTGTGGTGGGGGAATCGACTCCTCTACTGTCCCACGGCCTCTCAGGGTCTGGAGGGGATTGTGAAATCCCCACATGGTCGGGAGTCCAGAGATGCAGCAGGCCCAGATTCAGTGGTCATAGAAAAGCCTTTAATTACCTGTGACCAGGGTACTTAAGCCCTTCGGGCGGGGTCTAGAAGGTAAGATGTGATTGGGTAAGGATTCAAGGGCAGTGGTATGGTTTGGGGGGTACAGGGGCCAATAAGGAAGCAGGAGGACCAAAACCCAGTGGGAACCCAGGGATAGGGATTGACAAGTGATACATCCAATAAGGTCGGGAGGGGGGCGGGGCTGGATACCTGGGGAAAAAGGAGCATTGTTTTCACATGTGTGCAGGGATTTCCAGGGGTTACAATCTAAACAGGGGAAAACCCGTACATAAAAGATGCAGGTAATGTTGAATTATAAAATTTCTGGTCCTTTGGAAGTTGTCCCAGTGCTGGTCCTGTCTCCAGGGGCTTTCTCCTCTACGATGTGCAGTCTGGATAATCCTCTGTCTCTGCTCTGCATATGCTGTGGCAGAAGTCTTTCCCAACACTAAAGTATTTAAGGTACATATAAAAAGCAAAAGGAGAGCTCAGGTGACCTATTGTACGCTACTCGTATTAAAGATACATTTTCTCCCGTTACTTCTTTACTTTTTTTTTGTTCTTTCAAGTGCTGGCACTCTTACCTTTTACCAATGAATTTGTCATTTGCAGAAACAATAACATCCTCTAGCCTACAGAAATGGGAGTTGCAGGAGTGCTCCACAGTAAACTTCCTTCATGACAGTATTTCTTTCCTCTTTTATTATGGGCAAGACATCAAATGTAATCCCAGAGAAGGTGAGAAAATCAAAAGCATTTCTTAAGATAATTTGTATATATTTCAAAATTATTTATAAAGTATACAGAAAAGAGGAACTTTGGTGAAAAAAAAAGGTGAGTATACTAAATAATTTTAAGTTATTAGGCAAGTGCACTTTGAAAAGGGAAAAGCAGAACAACATGAGAAAGTTAGAACTTTTCCTTTTATTTTTCTTTTATTGTTCTTTAATGAAGCATTACATATTCATTTGAGAATAACAGGACTAATGCAAGAAACGAGCAATAGTGGAATATTTTCTTGTCTTCGTTTAAGTTAGTAATATCAATTACAGCATCTGGTTTTGCTTCTAAAAGTTAAAAATATGAACAAATAAATCTGTTTTATTGAAAAGTGTATGCAGCAATAGATTACTCATCGTTGGCATTGCTTTGTGTTGTGATTCACTTTCTGGCTTGTGACTGTCTGTGACTGTTTTGTACTAATGTCTAAAAATACAAAAACTATTATAGAAAATGCAAACTGCTGAACCATTTATAGTTTAGGAGAATAGATATATGGCACACAGTTCATTAACAAGAACACAAGACCAAGTTGGTGCCAGTTAATTGTCACTGTGTCTCTTATTTTTCAAGGCCACTAAAAGGCTAAAAGCAAAACAGCGTACTAGACTTATTTCGAAAGAGAAACATCAGTCCCCTATCTTTATTGAGAAGTTGTTGAAGTATGAGGTGGATAAGCAAACAGTGAGATCAACCTCTCCTATGAAGACAGGGTGAGACATTTAGGGTCATTCAGCCTGAAGAAGAGAAGGTTCCAAGAGAGCTTATCAAGGCCTTTATGTATCTAAAACAGACATAAAAAAGATGTAGATCAACTTTTTACCTGGAGAGATACTGGTAAAACAAGGAGAAACCGTTTTAAACTAAAAGAGGATGGATTTATGTTAGTTGTTAGGAAGAAATTGTTTACTCACTGTGTGAGGAAACACTGGAACAGGTTCCCCAAAGAAGTGGATGCCCTGTCTTTGGAATTATTCAAGGCTAGGCTGGATAGGGCCATGAGTAATCTAATCTACTGAATGGTATCCCTGTCCATGGCAAGGAGGGAGGTTGGAACTGGATGATTTTTAAGGTCCTTTCCAGCCCAACTCATTCTATGATTTTACGATTTATGACCTGGATGATAGGACAGAGTTTACCCTTAGTAAGTTTTATGATGATATCAAACCAAGCGAAGTGACTGACACACCAGAGGACTGTGCTACCAACCAGAGGAATCTCAAGAGGCTGGAAAAATGAGGTGTCAGGAACCTCATCAGGTTTAACACAGTGAAATGCAAAGTCTCCCATCTGGGACAGAATAACCCCACTGCACAAATATACATGAGGCCTGCCTAGGTGGGAAGCAACTATGCAAAAAATTACTGGAGGCTCAGGTACATACCAAGTTGGCCAAATTAGTGTCCCATGTGTCAAAAAAGGCTAACAATATCCCAGACTGCATTAGGAAGTGTGTTGCCAGCAGGTCAAGGAAAATATCTCTGGAGTATTGTATGAAGTTCTGAGGTTCCCAGTACAAGAGAGGGTTATTAAAAGGAATTCAGACAACAGCCATTACAGTTATTAAGGAACTTGTGCATGTCTCATGGAATGAAAGGCTGAGAGAGCTGATATGGTTCAACCTGGAGGAGGGACCTGAGGAGAGATGTAATCCATGTGTACAAATGCCTGAAGAGATGTTATAAAAAAGAAAAAAGACTTTCTTCAGTGGTGCCTGGTGACATGTCCTGAGACAGTCTGCTCAAACTGAAACATGAGAGGTTTCATCTTAATATTATGGAAAAAAAATTATTGTGAGAGTGACTGAGCATTGGAACAAGTTGCTCAGGGAGATCATGGACTCTCTCCATCTTTGGAGAGCTCCAAAAGCCTTCTGGTCATGGTCCTGAGCAAAGTCTGTAGCTGAACCTACTTAAGCAGGCACACTTGACCAAATGACCTCCAGATATCCCTACCAACCTCAACCATTCTATGATCCTGTCTTGAAAAAAAGTGTTTGTTTTATTGCAATGGGAGGATACCTGTAATTGATTCTGTTTTTGTTATACATATCTTCCAGCCCTGGTTACCTCTTTTTGCTTATGCATGCACACTAATGATAAAGCTAGTTATGCAAAAAATTTGAGTGTCATGAAAAATACTCCATTAAAATATCTAAGAAATACAATGAAATATATAAAATTTTGAATAAAGATACAAAGATGGAGGAGATTGAAAACCTGAGATGACTTTAAGTTGTGTCTATCAGGCATCTACTGTGTGGTTTTGTCCTTCTCAGTGATTGGCATGCCACCATACAATATTAAAAGATGTGGAATGAAAATACATTAGTAGTTAGTGAGAACTGTGATGATAAATACCAGTTTTAAAGTAAGGTCTGAAAATTAATTTAATATTTTCATCACAAAAAAGCAAAATAAAAGAGTATTTTCTGATAAAGATGATGAAACAGTCATTTAGGTCACAGACCTTGTTGATAAGTTCAAAAGCAAGTAATGTTCATTAAAAATTATGCAAATATATTTAAAGAGTCTTCTATTAATAAAATTATATTGAGTTTATATGGCAAACTTTTGGTAGTGGAATGTGTGAGGAGCTGCAGTGGTAGCCTCTGTGAGAAGAAACCACGGGTTGACTCATGCTGGACAGAAACAATTCCAGCTGCATCAGGAAGGAATTTGCCACAAGAAACAGTGAGCTTATTGCAAAGTTGATAGTGCCTTTGGAAAACTTATTTAAGAAAGGGTGAAAAACATTTTGAAGGAATTGTGAATCAAAGAATTAGAAAAATGTGAGATAAACAACCCTGCAGACACCAGTGTCAGAGCAGGAGGTATAGGAAGTGCTCTAGGTGTCATAACAGAGATTTTTTTTCTGCAGAGTGTAGAAACCAAAATGAAACAGTTGTCCCCTTACAGTGCATGGAGAGACCCCAGCAAAATGGATAATCTCTGCAGTTGACAGAGAGGATTACACCGGACCAGTTATCCACACCTCAGCCCACGGACAACCCCATGCTGCAGCAGGTGGACATACCTTGAGGGAAGATGTAGTCCATGGAAAATGCATGCAGGACTAGGCTCCTAGCAGGATCTATGGCTTGTGAGAAGTCCATGCAGGTTTTCTGGTAGAAACTGGCCCATAGAAGAACAGTTGTCTTTTCTGTGACCATCTAACTTCATTTTTAACCTTACAATTAATTAAATTTATGTTGCCCAAAATGAGTGTTTTGCCTGTGACAGTAGCAAGCAAGTGATTTCCCCATCTTTATCTTGATCCATGAGCTTTTCCACCTTATTTTGTCTGATTGTTCTATTGAGGAAGCGGACTGACAAAGAAACTGGATGGGGGTCCTGCAGCCAGTCAACGTCAACTCACTACAAATACTTGTTTAGTGATTATGTACAATAATTCATAAAACTTGGTCCTTTCAGGAATGATACAGATACTTGCTATATTCTGTTGTCTTTTATGATATATGCTATTTATTTCCTTTCACTACCAGACAATGGTTGTGGACTTGGTTTTAATTCTTATAATATATATGTTAAATGTTCCCTAAACTGAGTGTGATGAAGTCTGTTAGAAATAACTAATAGAGCCTGCTGTTGCTACATAGCTCTGTGTATTGAATACAACCAGTACCTGATGTTTTTTAACAATCTGAGGTGTTTTCTGTGTGGCATTCGGTAGACTTAATAGTCTCTAACAATTAATTTTGCATTGATCATTACTCATGATTTACTTAGACATCTTTCAACAGAAGGGACTTGTCTGGACAGGGAACTATTTCTTTGTTCATATTGGTCAGAAGGGAATATTTAGAGGGTGAGTTTAACAGGATGGCATGTAAGAAAGCTCTCTCAGCATCTAAGTAATATAACTTTTCTTTGACTGCTACAATACTACTCTTTAAGAAGAAAACATTAAAACAAGAGACATTACTAATGACTCCAGACTGACATGCCATTGGTAAAGACTCTTGTATTGAAAGGAATCTGTTGCCATTTCATGAGACTGCTTATAGAAAACTAATAAATTTGTAACAGGATAATTGGCAAAGCTGTTAATTTCCTAATATGGGTCTTGAACAAGATCCTAATCACCACTTATTTCTATGAAAATTGTAAAAAGAGTCATGAATCATCATAGTGAAAAGCAGTGACTCTCTGCTAGGTTTTCATTAATAACAATGGAGATTAACTCAATGCATTAGACAATGAACTCTCGTCTTTTTCTCTCTCTTTCTTTAAATAATATATTCTGAGTTTCATTAATTCTTCAGAAGTAAATCCTTTTATCCACTTGATAAACAAGGCTACCCAGTATGGGCAAGGGCAGGGCATAAGGTGCAAGACAGAGGCAGGTCTCACCCAGCGCTCACTGTATCTCTGAGGTCATTGTGGCCTTCTCCATTTCTGTACTTACCTCGGGAGAAGTCACTAAGGGAGGACAATCCCTGGCACAATCCTGAGTTAGTGCTGGTATGGGTGGTTCTCTGATTGCAGGGTACTCAAGGCTGGGGCTCAGTGCTCTGCTCTTCTGTTTCTGGGCTCTTGCTGTGCATCTCTGGCACTGCCACTTCTTCTATGTGCTCTGCAGAACCCAGAGGTACTGAGTAAGACAGAAACAGTTTAGAGCGCACCCTGCCAGCCCTCACACTGCTCCACACCACACCATACCTCAAACTTGCACCGAACCACCCCACACAAAAATGCAATGCAGTGGCCACCAACCCAGAGATGTTTGGCCTGCAGCTGTGCATTGAACTGGTGGATCTCCACATGAGCATCAAGAATGTAACCAGCTCAGCCATGGTGAGGATGTTGGAGCACCCCATGGCACCAGGTCTAGTGCAATTGGGACACTCTGAGTCACCAGCACAGGCCAATGATGAGGGTCTCCAGTGATGTTCAAAATCCCTACTGATGGGACACCCTACACTACTGGGGTGGCAGTAGCTGAGGCTGCAGCCTGCTAAGATGACAGGGGACTGCAGTGTCCTGTAGACGTCTGTGTGATTCCTGGCTTTTCAATTGTCTAAAAGTTCAGCCAGAAGTTTTGTGTGAAAATCCTTAGTGTTTGGCAGTGGAAAAATTCTTTTCTGTGAATGCTCAAAACATGGTACTCTTAACACCGAGAGAAGCTGCATGTGTGCTTGTCCTGATCAAAGACACATTTGATGTTGCACAACTAGAGATTCCCAACATCTGAGAGATTTAAGATTAGTAGTACTATGCTCTTTCTGTGCAGCATTATCTTTAATAAATGGTATTTGAATTGATACTTTACAGAGTCTAGGTTCCTTTCTTACCAGAATCATAACAAACCAGCAGATACTCGTGCAAAAGAGATGCTAAGATGGTGCTCAGAGCTGATAAACTGCAAGATGCAGTATCTTTGGAGGAAAGATAGGAAGCGGTTGTAGCTGAGATAAGTTGCATCAGCAAGTCTCCGGTAATGAAAAGCAAATCAGTAACCTAGAGGGAAAATTAAACCTGTAAGAGAAATTCCTACTTCCAAACATGGTTAGAAAATATATGCTCAATATGAATAGCAAATGAAAACTGGAAGAAAAAAATGTAAATACTCTAGATATTCACATAAGCAGAAAGTCAAACTGAAGTTTTTGTGCTGCATAGAGATGACTGCAGTCTCTAATGTAGAGCCTCCCCTGAATCAGAATGAATCCTTTGAAGAGGGTGATATGTTAGCAAGGTACTAGCAGGGAAAGAAACCTGTAATCTAATTAGTACATCTAAGAACTTCTGAGCCTGTTGGAATTAAATGCAAACACTGCTATGTTTTGCAAGAAATATGATAATGCCACTCTAAACTGGATGCAAGAAATCTGCAGCAGTTTTATCACTGTACATTAGAGTAACAAAAGCATGCTCCTCTTCTGAAATAAGAAGACTTAAAAACAGTATTCATATTCTATATTATTGATGTATTTTAAAATAAGCAGTTGCCATTTCTGCCTACTGCACCCTCATTATCCCTACAGGAGAGGTGTCACCTTACAGAGATTTATGGTAGAGGGATGCCAAGAAAATGATTACTTTCCTATTTTTTCACCCTGGGACATTTCCCCTTTCATGAAGCAAAACATATGTGAAAACTGTTTTATTAGGAGTTGTTCTCACTGACTGGCCTGAAGATATCTTTTTTATTCTCCATTTGTCAAAGAATGGAAGTGCTCTGCACACAATGCTTTCCGTAGATCTTCAAAACTTCTAATGCTAGTGTGAATGTGGTTACAGTTATTTGTTAAAGTGACACATTACTGCAGAGGAACATTTATCAGAGCAGATATTAATTAATATGCTTTTTCTAAAACATATGAATATCAAATAACAACTGAATCTTGTCTAAGAATTTTGACATTGCCTCTGTTGCGAAGGGAATGACTACTCTATTATCCATGATGTTCATGTGAATGCTAATTTTTAATAACTTTGAGAAAGACAGGACAAGCAGCAGAAAATGCACAAGGGTGTTGAAAATATCTGAACAAGGTTCTCTCGTTCAAAAATACTATATAGTTCTTGAGGCAGGCATGTGAGTATTTTATTTTCTCAGCCAAAGAGCCATAGCTTCCATCTTATACATTTTACACTCAAGTATTTCAAAACTCAATAAGGTTAATAGAAAGGGGTTTTTTGCTACTTTCTTTGGCACTTTTTTTCTTTTTCTTAGTCTTGTAAGTGCTAAAGTATTAAGAAATATAACTCCTGTTGTTTGTTTTAGATATAAAAATGAATCAGATATTTGTATTTATCTTTTTTTCCCTCCTTTTGGTGAGTAGGCATTGGGTGTAAGCAAAGGTTTTAGGAACCAAATAAAAAAAAATGCAGTTGTAAAATGTATAAATAATAATTTTATTATATTTTAAATATGCATACAGATTACAAATTATTTTTTTTATCCTATGAAACTCAAAAATGGTAATTAAGACTACGTTTTCTTTCTATTCAACTGACAGATAAATTTGTAAATATATACATATGTATAGTGAAAAATACAATATTTTTGGGAAGTAGCTCCTGAAAGCTGGAGATTCAGATTAAGATCGAGTTACTAAAGCTCTCTTGAAAAGACATCAAATTTTCAACAGAAGCAGTTTTACATAAAGTAATTAGTTTTCATGGCTGTTTTTTTCTCCAGAATTTTTTTCTTTGTCTTCCAACTAAGATTTGTAGTAATCAAAATGTCTCACAATTTGTAATTTTGCATCTCCTCAGTGATAAATTCATAGCTTTTTCTTTTGGATGTAGTTACATACAACTATTTAAGATCATTTTCTTCACATTAGGAACAGTTAAATTTTTAATTTGAGAGACTTAAGGGGAGCTGCCTGCATATCAAGAGGCGTTTCATAAAAAAACACACTGCTGCTTCAGAAAAGAATTTCCAGTTGCTTATTAGTAGGAAACAATGGATTAAAGTTTGTCCTTTAAATACTAGGCCTTTCTGACTCTTTACCTAACTACCTAAACTGAACTCAATATGTAAGTTACCTGAAACTGATAATTCTCATTTCAGAAATATTAATAATGGTGAGGATGTTCTTCTTAGTTGTCCCCTTTTATTGAAACTCTTTTGGGTTAATAGAGACTGGGACAGAGTTTGTGTTTCTGGCTCATCCAGTTAAAATATTTCTGGTGTTTGGACTGAGTTTAGCACTACCAGACAAAATAAAGGTGAGGAAGCGATGAGACAGTTGACTGCAGATATATTAGTGTGTAGACAGCAACAACAGAGAAACTCTGTATCCAAAGATGATAGGTTTTGGCACAAATACCAATCTATATGTCTATCCATGAAGTATTTAACTGAAAATTAAGGAAATATACTACAAGAGACTCCAAAGAAATGTTGAGAAATTAATAAATGTAGAGATACTTGTTCCTTTCCCAGGTTTTCTGACAATCTCAGTAATAATCTTAAAACCAAGAATAGAAGGCATATTTTACTTCAGAGTACTCTTTGTACAAAAAGTAATGAATTCTAGCTGCTTATTATGTCATGCCAATGTGATACAAATATATGAATCTGTTAAAATGTAAAAACATAAGATTTAGTTGAAGTGGTTCTTGAATGAGATTGATTAATAACATATGTAACTATAGCATGGAAACTTACCATGGTGTTTTGGACAATGAATTTATAATGTATATATCGGAATGTACACGATATACACATTGTATATATTAGAATGTATCATTACTGTAAATTGTGCACTATGTTATAAAACAAATCTTGGATGGTGCCAGATGTTTTTCTTACCCTATTGCTAAAGAAGTCAAATGCCTGACTTTGCTTTCCTGTTATTAAAGAAGAATTGTTTTGGTTTGTGTGAACAAATGACAGATAGTTTATGTTTTCAGTATAGAGAAAATAAAGAATACTTGAGCTTCTAGATATTAGCATAATTTATTGTGTCAGAGAACCATTGCATAAGCTGTATTTTCCATCATGTTCATAAAATACGATAAACATCAGGTAAGTTACTTAAGCTAAAGTCCTAATCAGGAAAAAGACAATTTACTTATTTCTATTCTAAGTCGAGGCTTACACTTTACAGGGTATCTAAGTCAATAATAACTTTAAAATTCTGTGAACTAAAAATTGGGATGAATCCAAGTCTATAGCCTTCAGTAGGCTTCTTATGCCATGGGGGTTAGTTAGGCCAAGTTAAGTAGATTTCACAGGATGCAAAGATGCAAAGACATTTGCATGCAAGGTCAACTTCCTTTACAATGTAGAAGTCCTAAGTGTACTGGTTTAAGGGTAAACTTGTGGGAAGAATGAACCAAACTCAATTTACAAGTCAGAGTTACAATTCACTAAAAAGATCACAATAAATGCAATCACACAGAGAGAAATTGGTTCTAAGCCACAAAAAACACATGTATAATCCAGCACACTGGGGCATGAACAGAATGGTGCTCATTAGCTCCTGTGCTGAGTGCTGCATGGTTCCCCTGAGTGCAAAGTAAAAGGAAAAGAAAACCTCTTGGTGAGGTTGATGGTCACAATCTTATGAATAGTGGCAGTCACAGTCCTGTTGAGCTTCTGGTCCTCCTCCGGATCCAACAAGTGGTACCAGAAGTCTAAAATTCCAAAGATTATGTGTGCTCAGGTTCAGGTGAGAACACCCAGTACCTCCCCCAGGGCGGGAAATTTCACAAGGGGTGATTTAAGTCTGTGAGTCATGGGATACTTTTGGAATTTTGATGGTCTACATCATTGCAGCTGCCTGTTGTGCCAGTCCTTAGTGGCCCATTAGACGTGACCCCTCAGGCTGGGTGTGAAGATGCTGATGCTTCCCTGGAGGACAGTTGTCACAATTGTCATTGGTGTGAAGACAGAAGCACACTCCTGTCTCACAGGGTTCTTTAACACCCAGCTTGTAGCCTGAGGTGTCAGATGTCCCCTGGGTAGCTCCTGCAAATGATCCATTATTAACAGGTCATCAGAAATGACACAGAGAGTGTAGAATACACAGTTTTGGTTACACCCACACAGTGACAAGGTTGACAGCAAGATGCTTTCACATTTATTTCAGAAGGACCGCTGGCTTTGCATGGGGAGAAAAGAAAAAAAATATAATTATATAAAAATATAATTATTTTTTACTAAAATTTTTGAAAATATTTGCAAAATCAGACTTTTTTTTCTCAGGTTGACCTTTTTTAAAACTGGATTTTTGCTAGTGCTGCAGGAGTTTTCTCCTAGCTGAAAAATGATGTGTTTTTTTTTTTCATTTGTATCAGCTTTTCATTTGTTTGCATAGGAAGAAGTGACTCTTCTTTTCTAAACCAGGATCTTTTAAAATTACATCAAGCCTGCCAGAGTTCAAGAGCACAAGGCTCTCAGGAACATCGTGTGATTTTTGGGGTTATCCTCTGCAGGGCCAGTTGTTTTATTCCTATGATCCTGTCAATTCAGGATATTTTATGATTCTATGAAAAAACTTTTAACATTATGAAATACATGTATCACAGTTCTTAGTTAGCTGAAAATTATTATACTTCTTTATAAATCCACTTTCTGCCAAATGGTTTCAACTTCAACTGCATATATAAAAATGCAGCATATATAAAAATAAACACTCTTAACTGATGACCGGGTAAATGGTGCATTTACAAAATGGAAATTAATTAATTGGAGATTTTTTTGTTGTTACTTGGCTTTGACTGGATTATTGTTTTCCTTTTTAAAATTGATTTAATTGAATTCTCTTCAATTCTGTTTGATAATTTCACAGTTACACTTTTGCTGCTTCTTGATGCACAACACCTTTTTTGTAGACTATGTATAGTAACAGGAGGCAAAGAAAGAACATTAGTTAATGTCTTGAGAATGGGATATTTTTGTAAATGTCATTTTTATTCCAGTGAATTAGCATTTTTCTAGCACTGAAGTGCCCTTTCGAAAACTACCACAAATGTATGGCATGCTACAAAGAGTAGGGACTCAGCAACAGGAGAGATAAAATAATGCTCCCTCAAGCATTCAATGAAAAGAATGGATTTCTGCTAGCACTTTGAGGAAAATAATTATTACAGAAAGGTTGAAAATCATGGGGTTTAGGTGTCACAGGTGACATATATTAGAAGAAACTGGATTTGAAATAAGTCCCAAGAACAATATTTAGAGAAAGGTGAATTCATAAAAGGCAAAAATCTGTCTGAGTTTGGTACAGTAGACCTTTCAAGAATTAAAATTATGTAGGTTGTCTCTGCAGAATCATTCTGCATTGAAACTTGTTAAGCAGAAAGATTTTTTTTTTTTAACATTAAAAATAGGCAATGGATTGAGTTTAGCCAGGATGAAAAAGGCTTTTGTCCTTGCAAAATTATTTAAATGTGACTTCTTATGTGTCTGGACAGGAATCTCACAGGTAGCCATAACTAGTAGCAAGCTAAAGAATGAAACATTTTATTACCTTATTTCACACTGCCCCTACCTGTCACCCCTGGTTCCTCCTTTTAAGAGAAAGTTTAAGTCTTCTTTGTTTGGAAAATTACATTTGATCAAACTAAAGATGTCACCTCTTACACTAAAATGAGTGTTTAGAGTAAGGCAAGGCTGATCATCACACACCTGTAAAACAATAGCTTGGTAAAGGCAATTTGAATAAACTTCTTACTGCATCCTCTTCTGTTTTTAGCTAAAAGGAGATGAGAGAATTAATTTGTATAGTAGAAATAAAGTAAAGAAAAAAAAGGATTACTTTGAGCTTATATTTAGCAGTTCCTTAACTACTACAAAACCATAATGGGTGAAAGCAGCACCAGGTAAACTTAAGATACATCACTTCTCTGCCACCTGCAGTGCTGTATAATTTTTTCGACAAAAATCCTATCTGTTTAGAAGTTATGTTAAGAAACAAATTCAAGAGACAATATATATTTTTTAAGAGCCTTCATGCAAAATGAGTTTAATGCTCATCCTGATTCGTTGAAGGAAGAGTTGAAATTGTACTGTTCCACTTTTCAAGTTCAAAAAAGATGTTCCTTACCTTAGTCCACACACATTCCTAAATTTCTTGTACAGTAAAATTTGAATTTGAGTAGACCATAAAGAATAGCCTTCTATACAAAGTTTAACAGGTCTCTAAAATTGGACAAATGATTCTCAGGTCAGTATAACCAAAGTCAGGGGACAAAATTGTATAAATTAATGGTGGTATGCTATAGTATACATTGAAAAAGATTTATGTTTCTTAATGTCTTCTCTAACAGCCACATTCTTGATTTTCTCCAAAATTTCTTGCAAATTTTTCTTTTATAATCAGAAATTTATTTTCATATTGTAGAAGTGTCCCTAAATATTGATCTAAAGTCTTGTACATATTTTTTTATTTTGAGTACAGCTATTTTGTCAGGAGAAGGTCTCATAAAAATTTTGAAGGCCCTTGGTATGCTTCTTAATTTAAATATCCAAGAGTTTATTCCATCAAGCAGCTATTTAAGCTTTGAAGCTAAAGCATTTGCTGCTTTCACTGAATTTGATGTGTGAAAAACTGTGAAGTCATCTAGCAGTTATGAAGATAAATAATTTTCAAGTTTGACGGTTTTATGTACTTTTATTGATTCTATTTATTATTCAGGATGTTGACTCTATTTTACAGCCTGATTACACTTACATTTTTTCTTGTCCAAACACAAGCCTAGTTGACTGTTACGTATGTACCTTGTTTATAACATGTAAGTATTTTGTTAATGTTCAACTGATAAGTAAATTTAAATTTTACTAAAAAATTATGCAAGCTCTTTCTGTGTTGCGGTGCCTATGAGAAAATGAATTATAATTATTCTTTTTATGTTTTATTTTCTTCAGTAAATGTAAGCTACTTGGTGTCATCTATGTGAATATTTTGCATTTTTTCTATATGTTTGCTTTCCTCAAATTTTAACGTAAACTAGACTGTAGTGAATGTGGTTTCAGGGAACTGTCTAACTTTCAGTGCTTTCTTTAGACGTCACTTCTCCAAAATTTACCCTGAGGACACCTGTAACATGACCTGTTCCATTTCCACTGCACATTTCACAGCACATCCATGGCACAATAAACTTTCTTTCCACTTAACTTGATGCTTAAGACCTGATAATGCTGTGGTCCATAAGGAGGAATGTCTTCCAATAACCATCAGTAACCAGGAAAACTGGGGTATCAGTTGACGCAGCTATCAACTGGAGAGAAAATAAGTCTATGGAATTAGACTCATACATGGGAAAATAATTGTGTCTTCCTGTTTTCTAAGCCATTATTATGTAACTCTAAGTTATGTTTGGTTTGAATAGTTATTGATAATGTATGGCTGCTTTGAACCAAATCATTTGTCCTTTTAAAAAATGTGAATAGTATATATTAGTACATTTTTCCAAAGTATCTTATTCCCCCTATAAATATGGAAAGGAAAATGTAGTTTAACTGAAGGAAATGAAGGGCAGTGACATAACCATGAAATGAAATGCACTAAATTTTTGTTATTGTTTTTAAAGTCCCATTAAGGTATTAACTTATTTGAGATTAATGATAACTTTCCAGCACAACTTTTTCAGTTTTTCTCATTAAACTCCATATACCAATTAACCTGCTAGTTAACCTTCCTCTCCTATCTTACTCTATGATCTCAGAATGCGACTGCATTTTCAAACTTTAGTTGAAGATTTCACTGCTGTCACTGTGTGTTTTGTAGTCCACAAGTTTATTTATATGTAATAATTTAAATCACCAAATTTATTCAGAATTTAAATCAGCAAGAAGGACGTTTGCACTTAAATAATTTATTTTAGTCTCATTTTTCATTTATGCATTTTAGTCAGTTTCTAAAGACAAGGCTGAACTTAGTGGTTAGCAAGAATTTAGGGTAGCATGGCTGGTGACTAAAATAGTATTGGTACTGCATTTAGTAGGGTGGTATTTTGGTGCAGAATATTGCTTCTTATTATAGTAAATAAATATTAAGAAATATTAAATACTATTTAATTATTCTATTCTTTTTAAAAAGGAACAGAAAGCATAAAATGGAAATTAAAAATCTGAAGAAAGTGGAAACCGATCACTTTAGCTTTTTTCGGCTATTTAATTTTTGTAGTGTTTTTTGTATTAAGAAATGAATAGGACATCAGTGATAAAGAGTTAGTGGACAAATACAATTAAATAAAATGTTATGACATTAAGTAGATTTATAAAAAAAGGGGGAAAAATTTCAGAACTTGTTTGGCAATGCTGTCCACTGACAATAGATTTGTTACCTGAAGATACTGCATTATGGTCTTCCTTAACAATATGAAATAAAGGGTTGAATTTTCTGTTTATATATATTTGTTTTCTGGTTTTGCCATTCAATGCAATTGAAGAACAATTGAGAATGCAATTTTGGACAGTTCAGGCTAAGAAGGACCTCAGGAACATCCTGCTTGCAGAAGAATAAATTATGATATCACACAGGGTTACTCAGAGCTTCATCCAGTTGGGCTTGAAAACTTCTGGATACGAAGCCTTAATGGCCTCTGTGGATAACTGACTTTTTCTGCTTGACTGCCCTCTAGGAGAAAAAAATTGCATATCTATTCTAAATATGTTCTTTTATTATATATACTACAAAAGATAAAACTTTCAAAATTCAGTTTTGTACTTGAACATGCCCAATATAACTGATGACAGAACATGTTATCAATTTTTTTAAAAAACTTCATTAGCAATTTTGAAGTGCCTGAATATTATTTTTGTACCTTAATTTTATCTGCTGAAGTTCTAGTAAGAAGGAAAATATACATCATATATCCTAATTCAAATTTCAGGCATTCATTTATACCAAAAAAATATATTTCCTTCTTAATAGACTAGATTTAATTTCAATTGGCATATACTTTCTGAATAACATAAATTCAGTTTCATATACTCTGTACTGTTAAGGGTTATGGCTGGTCTTTCCATTGAGACTTTCTTTTATAAAGGTCTGCTAGGTTTTTAGATTAAATTAAGAAGTAAATAACAGCAAATAACGATAAAATGTGGAAAGTCAACATATAAATATATTAGTTAGAATGGTTTTGTATTCTGAAAGAAGCAGGGAAGACTGATGTATATTTGATGATAAGAATAGGAATGGAATTACTAAGCAAGAAAGGTTGAAACAATAGGTTATATATCTTTGTGAAGTTGCCCCTTAAAAGATCCCTTTTCTAGGTATTGAGAGATACAAAAAACATTAAAAATTACCATTTGATCTAACGTACTGACAGTACAATCACCTTCAAAAGTAGCTAAATAATTAGAAGGCAATTTGCACAATTTTAAATAATAAAAATATTTTTTCTTTTTTCTTTCTTTTTTTTTTATAGGATGTGCTCAATAGTGGAGTATTTTAAGACTTTATCAGAATTAATTCAAATCCAGAGTCTGCACATTTTGAGTAAAATAAATGTCAATACCTGTCTTGGTTCAAGGNACCAGCCTCTGCAGTGTAGAAAATAGACATGTTTCCCTTCCTCACAGCAGTCTTTGTGGTATTCAAGGGTGATCAGTGAAAACCAGAGAGCAAAAGATACTGGACTTGGTGTGTCCCCGTCCTCCCTCCCCTGCGCCGAGCCGCTGAACTCCTGACCTGCACAGAAAGCACAGAAACCTCAACCTCTTCCCCCACCCGAGTCTGTTCCTTCCCCCCTCTGACCTGGGGAGAGATCAGAACAAAAGGCTCTGGTTAAAGTAGTTAACATCAGGATATGCATATTCATGGTATCCTTTGTTAACCATCTTTACCGACACTAAGGCATTGGCTCCAAGCTTTTTGGAAGGAATTCTAACTGAGGTTTGAAACTAGAACAATACCTCTCTATGATAAGTGAACAGCAGAAAATAAATAATGCATATAAAATGCTATACCTGTACTGACAAGAAATAACTATGCCATACCTGAATAGCAGTGCTCACATTCACTTCTATTTCAAAAATTTACAAACTGAATTTCTTTATTTTTCTCAAGCTACAGGAATTTGAAAAACAGTAATTTTTACGGTCTACTTTAGCTTGCATTATACTACCAATTTCTTTGAGAGTTGGTTCAATGTTTTCCTCCCCACAATGTGGAAAAAAAGGAAAAAAAAGAGCTATGGGACAGTGAAGAAGAGTCTTAGGGTGGATATTGCTTTGGGAAATAAGGGAGGATTATTTGCCTCTGCCTCTACCATTCATTTTTGACAAGTATCCATATGCTGATAATTCTCTGTCTGACCTACTCATCTTTCTTGTGGAATTAGACTTTAAATTTTTAAACAAATGGCAATAATGTGCATATTTGAGCACATTGCTAGGCTGATCTTACAGTCTCTATTCAAAACAGCCTCATATTTCGTTTGAGACAATGGAAAGCATTGATGCGAATAGGCAAATGTAGGACTGATTTGATATTTCCAAACTAGTGCAATATTTGGGACACAATTCAGTGTTAAATTCTTAAGAAGTAATTCTCCTGGATCAGTAATGCTTGCAGGCTATTTCAAATTCACAGGCATTAATGCTCATAAGCATCCCTGAACAATCTGACATTCCATAGAATGGCATTTAATATTGCATATTACCTATCTCCAAGAACCACAGTATTTCTGTTAATCCATGGATCTTGAGACAGACTTCTTTACACTCATAAGAAACCTGTATTAAACCCTGCTCTGCTTCTTTGTAACTGAGGGCTTTCTTTTCTTTCATAACTTTCCCTGCCTAAAAGCATGGAAATGTTGAGTGAAGAGTGTGTTGAAGGGGGAGAGGGGGAAATTCTGAACAATGGTCTGATAGATTGTTTTGTAGCGGTGGTTGAACAAACATAATGCTCTGAGAGATTCTTTTTCATAAAATGGCTGACTGAACAAAACTACTTTATGGATCAATAACACTGTTTGGTGCTGAAAACTCTCAAATTTAATCTCATGAAGAAATGTATTTTTTTGTTTGTGTAAGTTTGATGTCATAGACTTCATCTTGACCCACACTTTTCTCAACTGATTACACCTAAAAAGCAAATGTTAACAGTAATAAATATGAAAATTTATTTATACCAGCGTCTAAGCAATTTGTATAAGGGATCTTCTAAGACATCTGAATCCCATGAAGTGACTTTTTGTATACGCCATCTCTCACTGTGATGTAACTGATGCATATGGTGCTGAGATAATTCATAAGTTACTCATTTGTCTAATTCTGAACACCACCTTTCAGGACAGAAGGATCTGTAAAAGGAGACAGTACTGAGATTTTCTTGCCTGGGTTACAGGTCAAACATCAACCCTTCCAAGCATCTGAAAACAAAGCAGAATTGTGCCTACTACTGCCTTCTTATTAGTTTTGAATTGTGACTACTTAAAAAGGAACTTTGAGAAAATAAGGTCTCTTCTTTCAGTGAATTGTGTTTTGACTAGGAAAGTGATCAGAGTGAAAAATAGATACTTGTAGAAGGATTATCAGTATTTCAAGGTAAAACTAGATTTTTTAAATAAAATAAATCAAATCAAATAAAAGAAATGTGTAGGACCATAACTAACCCCAAAACTGACATTCTAATTTTCTCAATATCTAACATTGAGGCATGTTGAAAAAGAAAAATAATCTATTTATTATTTTAAGATCATAATTATAATAGAAAATTGTAATTTTTATTAATCAAAGTTTATATTTTACTAACAAGATCATCTTTTAGCAGTGTTATGAATATTCTGAACTAAGCATTCATCTGACACATCCTGTATTAAAATTAGGAATGACACTAATGGTAGAAATTTATGTTTCCAAATTTATGAAGGTTCATATAACTAAGATTGGCATGCTGACAGAAAAATGCTTCAATCAAACTTGTTCAAGGTTATCAGTGTCAGCATTTTGATATTTAAAACCAGGATTTAAAAAATTGTTCAATATAAGTTAATTAATAAAAATGCAGAGAAGATATCTTTGCATTCTGTTCAAGAATGAATGACCTTGATATTTTATTTCCATTATAAAATAATTTTGAAACTGAAGAAATATACAGATGAAATTGCTTGAATCTTCTGGCTTCAAATATATTGAGTTCTGTTTTTTTCAAATGTAAGGCCGTAATAAGATCTTAAATCTATAAAGTATGATTTAAAGGTTCAAAGACCCCAACAGAAAATAGAAAGGAGAGACAAAAGACCATAATAAGGAGAGACAACATTTTTTACTCTTTTGTCTGGATTTCTTGTTAGTGTGATCAAAGTGACACGTTGTATCAGCAAATATCATTTGTTCAGTAATTTCTATGATGTAGAATATATTCTACCTGATGAAGCCTGTAAACTTTGAAAATGAGTTAATTTTATATTGAGTGTGTTGCCGAGAGTTTCTTTGATTTTTGATTTTTTAATTTTATAGATGTTAGAAATTATTGTAGATCTAATGTACTAGTAATATAACTTTAGTAGCTGAATGTTTATACACCCTGACCCCATCCTATATCAACTCCTTAGAATTCATTAAGCTGTTTAGTCTTTATTTCAAAGTAGAATTGCAGAAAAGCACCATGAAGCCTGAACCACAAGATAAAGACAGGGACAGAAGGACCTCCAAATCTGTAGCTTTGGAAGGCCTCCAAGGACCTGACGTGCTGTGAAGAAGACAACGAAGATGAAGGGAGGGTCCTGAGAACCCAGACCTAATTCCTGAGGGGCGTGGAGAGGGTGGTATGGGGGCAGGACTGGGGGAAATAGCAAAATGGGATTGGATGGACACTATTATAAAAATCTGTAACTTAGTTGTGAAAGAGAGAATTCTCGTGTAAATGTATTCCTGTGAGCCAGTGTTGGCTCATTAAAACTCTTGCTCACTTATCTTATCTCCTTACTGAATGCCTGGATTTTTTTCCTGCACTCCTTTAAGGCATTAAGTGGGAACTAATAACTTTGCAGTTTTCAAGGCTCATTATTACGTTTAGTACATAATTTGATTAATGTCTCCCCTTTTGTTCTTTTGATTTAATTGTCAGGAGAAAGAGTTATCATTCAATACTAATTGAACTGATATAGTTTATGAATTAAGGTGGCAGACATTTGTTCTTGTCAGTGTTCTGCAACCTGGTTGGCTCTTGCACAAGATACGTTACTGTCACTTAGATCCACAAAGCTACTAAAGATTTGCCTTTTCTATAGAGCTATTCAATCATCTACCTATAGGAAAGAATATCTTAAAAATTAGTAAAGCAGAAACAACAGTCACTTTTGGTGACAATGTCTGTGTTTTGTCTCTTAAAAGTAAATAATATGTGCTCGATATAGGCTATTCAATGAACATGTGGTTATAAAGTAGGTCTCTGTGAATAACAGATTTTTCAGGGGTTTTGTCAAACTGAAAATTAGGATAATGAAACATAATGGTAATCTCTCACATGATATTCCACTAATCAGGCAAATACACCATCATAATCCTCTGAGTTTTTTAGTTTTTAAGTAGTCTATATTTATTTTCTTTACAAGAACAATTAGAGCAAAAGTTACCTGAGAACACCAGGTAGCCTGACAGACAGAGTAATCTTTTGGCAAGATGAAATAAGAGAAAAAATCTCTTAAGGAAAAGAAATAAATCACTAATTTATTGGAGAAATGCATTATTGAAAGGATAATTGCATAAAACAGATGAGAAACTAAAGTTTTGTTAATGTAGTTATGAAAACTGCATATAAAAATTTTATCAAATTTATTCTAAATTCATATATGGTTCAGGAACAACTGAAATTGTGGTTTTTTCGGAGACCAGTAGAGAAAAAAGTTACATAAATTTCAATTAAATGTGTTTTCAGAAACAAACTATTAATGGGTACGGGAACTAATTTTCATACTTGCACCTAATTCTTAAATCTTTCTGGAACATCGTTTAAAAGCACAGTAAAAGACCTACATACTGGCTCTTTTCCCATTATGTTTTCACTGTTGTTTCTGTAGTAGTACAAATTCTACCATAAAGGCATAGTTATATGGAAAACATCTTCATTCAGTTTTGTTAAACTCAGTTACCTGAGTTACCTTGATGAAAGAGCAGAAGACATGCCATAAGATTTGAATAAAAACCACAATGTTTCAAATCAAATCAGCTGTGGTTCCTCATTCTGTCCTAGTTCTAGTGTAGGTTAAAAGCATAAGTCTAAGTTTCTACCTGGGTGAACAGTGAATTTAATACATGTTAGGGTAGTAAAAGGTTTCCAGCATCTGGGATTCGAACAGAAACCTTTGTAGTGTTACCCAATTTGCAGTAAAATCCTGAAATTTGTCAGATCACAGAGTGCATATCAAGGCTAAGGCTTTGCAGTATCCAGGATTTTGCTTAGTATTCTTGAGCAATACGTATAGTTGTAGTTTAGGACTAAATCTGTTCTTCTTTGTTGGTAGGGTAGTGATAAAGTGAGTTCACATTGTCATGGGACTATTCCTGTAATTTGGAATACTGTAGAACTGTAGCTATAGTAGACAAGGATAGAAGACAGGCCAGACTTCTCCACACAGTAGGTGTCAAAACCTTATAATCTAGCCTGCTAGCTCTTCATTAGCAAATGGGAAGCTATACTCCTTTTACATCACTTTCCTATATCTCTAGATTCACACTCACTGAAGATCAAGAACATCATGATTTATGTAAAAAAATAAAAATATACAAAAATTCATTTTGAGAATGAGAGAAAACAGCTACTGATCTAAAAATCACAGAACTTTGGTTTAAAGAGAATGCATTTTTTCAAAGCTACAGTAAAAGGATGATTTCTGTCTCCTTAATTCATCAGAGGAAGATAGAGCAAATCAATTAAACCATGATGAAATTTTTAATAAAAGCTGAATACTCGACTTCATAAATCTTCATAATTATTAAGATTTTTGAGAGTCAAGTTACAGTTAACTTTTGAAATGTAAATATCCTTATGATAGTATCATTAAAAGGCACATTACAAATCTGTTCATCCTTCACCCTGAACTAGCTGCACACATAATTTTTCTAACACTCCTTCATGTAGACTTTTTAAAACAAAAAGTTTGTCAAACAGATTGATTTACTGTATACACCACCCCATTTAGGTGATTCCCCTGACTGTTAAGAGAAAAATAAAATGCTTTTTTTTCAGTTTGTGATACAAATTATCGAATATGCTTTGACTTTAAGTTAACAGTCCGCAACTGTCTTTGATCTACTCTCTTTAAATATCTCAGAAACAAATGAGTGTTTGTTAGTGTTTAATACACAAAAAAAGCATAGTGTCACTTTTCCATTCTTTGTACTAATACACCTAGTGGATTTATGCTATGGATCAACTTGGCCTGGTCCTTTTGTCTTAAAACTTGGTTAACAGTGATGAGCTGTATCTATTTCTGACAAGAGTTGCATATGTCTGGAATAGTAGTGACTGAGGATGTTGCCACACTTTTTCACAGAAGTTAGATTTTGTGATTTTTGTCTTTGAAAATAAATCCATCATAATTTCTGACATATGAAGAGGTTTTATGTTTTTTTTTTCTCTATGTCTGTGGTAGTGAGAAAATAATGTGGTTTAAATTGAACTGTCAGTTTTGGCTATGGGCTTCTTGTAAGGCTAAGATAAAGCATGAACATTTAATAATTGGAGCAGGTATTATAGCACAGGGGAGAAGGGATGCTAGATTCTAAGGATTTTAAATAAACACTTTAAAATTACAGTTTACTGAAGGCTTTTCTACTGCTGCTGGAAAGCACGAGAAAGGAATTTGTGGGTGCTCCCTTTGTCCCCTGTTGCCGTGAGACTGTCCCTACAAGTCTCTTTTCTGCCAGTCACTGAAGAAGTGTGGTAGATTGACCTAAGCAGCTGCCTCCATTTTGGCTTTCCACTCTGGGGATCCCTGGGGCAAGATTACTGTATAATACTGTGTGTTGCAGGTGCATCTGATAGTTCTGTATACAAGCCCTTTGTAAGACAGAAAGTTTCAGTATTGCCGTAGAACATAAGGAAACCCATAAAAGCTGCTGCTATTTAGGGAAATCTTTCACTGTCTTCTCATAGGTCTCTGAATTCTGTAGCTGTTTTCTTCAGGCCTTTAAAATGGGGTGATTTGGTTGTATTTACAGCTGAGGTAGGGCATTCTGTAAACGTGTAACATGATTTTGCTGTACAGTAAATTGTTGATGTAATTTAACCTTAATGACCTTGGATACTTTGCTGTCCCCTCATCTATGAAATTAAATCTATATGAACAATTCAACAAAGACTGCCATTTAACAGGAAAATTATTCCATATTTCAAAGCTAAATATCCTGGTCCAATTAAAAGCTGTGGATGACTTGGATAAGATTTGACCTTTACACAACAAGTTAAATATTATTTCAATATTTTAGATGTGGCAAAATCTGCTGTTTCCAAATGGAAAAGGATTTGCATCTCCAGAAATTGTGCAGTCTATTTCAGCATAGTGGATTACTATGGCTAACTTCTGTATACAGAATATACCCGAAAGCAAAAATACCTTGTGTGTAACAGTACTTATACCTTCACATTCCAAGAAAAGTATTCAGGTTTGACGCAGACCCGCGGGAATGAAGGATGAGCCACAACACATCGGGTGGTGAAGTGAAATGGCCGCTTATTGAAGGGAGGTCCCAGCTTATATAGCGTCGATAGAGAAGGGACTAGAACAGGGGCGGAGTCAAGGGAGGAGTCAGGGCAAGTCTACATCAAAAAAGGAAGAAGTAGGAAGGGCTTCTCCAAATAAGGGCAGATTGGGAAGGAGCAAGGGAGTGGTCAGCTGTACATGGTATCGAGGTATATGTCGTTGTCATGGACACTGGCTGACCAATGGGAGAGGATCGCCAAGCCCGCGAATTAACTGGCCAATCAAGGGAAGTAACCAGGGAGAACTGGGGTACAATGAACCAATCATAACAAACGGAACTATTACTAATCTAATACAATTGTATAACTGCCTAACTATCAACTTTAGAAACTTGGGATCATTTTTATTCAACAGTGGGAGGTCTTTCTTCTATCCAGACCACTGGAAAATTAGCAGGATCTTTCTTCTTTGATGATTTCTTCTTTCTCCATTATCAGTAGGTTTTTCCCCTGATCCCAACATCTCCTCCTTCTTTGTTTTGAGACAAAGCAAGCTGGGCTGAAAAAGACTCAATGCAAAATTTCTGAAAACACATGAATCCACAAGACAAAAGAAACCATGCTATAAGGATAACAAAAACCCCAATAATTAACAAAACTTCAAGCCCAGGGAGATGTTCAGATCAGGGAACCAATCAAGGATTTCTGCTGGTTTGCTCTGCTCCTTTACCTTCAACTCATTGACCAACCCCCCGAGGTCATTAATTCACTGATGAATTAAGAGGGAATGAGTGGAGAAATTCAAGCAGCACATACCCTCGAACTCCTCGCACCCATGGCCATTGACCAACAGAAGGTAGTCAATATCCGCGCGATTCTGTAGGGTTACTTTCTGAAGCGTGGTTGTATCTGAAAGTAGCCCATCTAAAGCGGCCGACGTGGCATTCACTTCTTTAGATATCCAGCAATCCAATTTGTTTAGTAATTTAAGGGCACGGGATGTGCCGATAGGGGCCACGATGGAACTCAGCACATCCTGGGTTGCGGTCCAGTAATGGATCACAGAATCACATGACTCACTGAAGGGAAGAGCAGGCAAAAGGACGTTACGTCGAGGCCGGAGATGTGTTCCTTGGTTAACCTGTGAAAGATGGCTGGAGAGGTTCTTATTAGGTGTAAATACAGTTAACTCTCACAGAGTGCAGGGGCCACCGTGAGCCCCTGCAGGGATACCCCTCCAAACCCAATTTCCACAAATAAGAAAAGTTTTGTCTGGGAGAATCACATTTTTCTTGGGAGTTATAAATTGTGTAACCTCCTTGAGTTGTCTGTTACACCAGACATCAAATTTGGAATAGTTTGATGATAATTCAGGGTTGACCGAAATCCAAGTAGTTGGAAAAGAACCGGATCTGAATGAGAAGTAGAAACAGAAAATGGCCGGTAACGAACCTTTAATCTTTATCTCCTGAAAGGGGATTGTTTGAAATTTAAAAGCAATGGACTTTTTGGGAATTTTTGGCCAATCAGGCGGGGGTGTCCCTTCCTCATAGCACCTAATAAAATGTGAATTCTCGTAACTAGTGGTCACAGTATGAGGTGTAGTCACTAATATAAGACTGGCACTTCTCTGGGAGCCAAGGAACCCCAACAAGACATGACCGGAAAGGGTCACCTGGGTCTGTCACTGATAGGCACAGTGAGTCTTTTCCCATCATGTCTGCTAACTGGACCCACAAGTTACCCTGGTACATTTTAGAAGCCAATTAATTGTCTTCGCCGCTAATTGACCTTACGAATCTGAATCTGTCTTGGGGATAGGCTCATCCAACGATGAAGACGAGGGCTGTAAAGATGACAAGAAAGGCCGTACTGCTCTTGTTGGAGTCCATCTCGGACCGCTTTCTGTGGAAACACAAGCGTAGCCCTTTCCCCATGTAATAATGGAAAAGGGGCCCTCCCATTGGCCAAATTCTAAGTTTTTACAGAGAACTTTAGAGCCAGAATCAAGCAGGTCTTTTTTATGGCCAAAATGCCTCTCAATAGGCATCAAATTTTGCTCGTCCAATCGATTCAAAAAATTTAGGATGTAGAGGGCCTTATTTAGTTGCTCTTGAGGGGATAGACCTGCACTCTCCCTTCTTTGTTTAATGAGCATGTTCTTAAGTATGTGAGTGGCCCTCTTGACAATGGCTTGTCTGGTAGAAAAGTGAGGAATGCTGGTGACGTGTCACACCCCCATGTCTAAAAAGACTTTTAAAGCTTTGGACAAATAAGCAGGGTCATTGTCGGTCTTGATCTTTTCTGGGACATCCATGATAGCAAAGGCAGATGACAGGTGTTTCTTGATGTCTTTTACCTTTTCAACAGCATGTGCTGTGGCTACCATGAGGCCAGAAAAGGTGTCAATTGAAACATGAATATGTTTTATTCTGCCAAATGGTGAGAATTGAGTAACGTCCAGTTGCCATACTTGGCACACATTGAGCCCTTGGGGACTTACGCCCCCAGGGGCAAGCGGGGTGACCTGATGGCAGTCCCTACAGGCCGAGACGATCGCTCGGGCCTGTGAGTGTGTCAAACGAAAGGTCCGTCGCAGAGCTTTGGCTCCGTGATGAAAGAACTCGTGGGAGAGGCGAGCCTGCTCCACACGATTAGGGATAATAGCAGCACTTACCAGCAGGTCAGCCACCATGTTACCTTCAGATATCAGCCCCGGTAACTCGGTGTGTGACCTTGTATGACAAATGAAGAATTTATTCGTTTGGGAGTGTATCACCATAGAAAGTGTTCGGAGCAGTAAAGCTAAGAGAGGATTAGAGACCTCTCTTAAGCTTGCGTGTTCAATTCCCCAGACAATGCCTACCACGTAAAATGAATCTGATATAATATTAAGCCTTTCTGGAAATGGAGCGAAGGATCGTCTCCTGTGAGCTCCCAGGATCATGAATGGGCCTTGCTGCACAGGAGAGCCACCATTTCTGGCAGGGACGTTACCATTTTGCCAAATTGACTGTTGAGGAAGACCCATTCCCAGATATTTACTTTCTTAATCAAGGGATCATATTGACCCACGGCCGCAAAAGGTTGGGATTTTCCTCGAAGCACAAATACTACTGCTGGAATATCCCTCCACTGCCCAGAGGCAGTGGGAGCGGATAACTTACTCTGTACTATATTTAAAGCTTGAGTGGCTTCTGAGGTGAGCGATCGTGGGGAGTTGAGATCTGGGTCTCCCTTCAACAGATCAAACAACGGTCACAAGTCGTCTGTTGACAACCTAAATTTGGCCAAACCCAATTAATTGAACCCAGTAACGACTGTAAGTCATTTAACACCTTAATATTAGAATTCAGAGAAATGCCAATCGGCCGGATTGATTTTCTCTGAAATCCTCCATCCAAGATACTGTCAAGGTGCAGTGGATTGAACTTTCTCAGAGGAGATCTTGAATTTCTGCAATTTTAGAATTTGAAGTGTATAATTTGTGGCCGAATCAAGTAACTCAATGCTGGGCAAGGCAATGAGGATGTCATCCATATAATGATAAAACATGACATCAGGGAATGATCTCCTCATGGCCGATAGCAAAGTGGCTATCACTGTTTGGCAAGTCGTGGAGAGTTTTTCATTTCCTGAGGCAACACTGTCCATTGAAAACATTTTGCCAGCTCTTGCACATTAATCAGTGGCATGGAGAAAGCAAAACAGGAGGAGTCTTTAGCATTTAGGGGAATTTGGAAAAAACAATCTTTGATGTCCACAACCTTGATTTGGAAGCCTTGAGGGATCATGGTGGGCGATGGCATACCTAGTTGAACTGCCCCCATAGGCTCAATGACCGCATTGATTTTTCTCAGGTCATAGAAAAGATGCCAATTACCATTTTTTTTCCTGACGACAAAGACCAGGGAGTTCCACAGACTGGTTGATGGAATTATATGATGTTTGTCTAGTTGTTCTTGTACAAGACGGTTGAGCGCATGCAGCTTATCCCCTCTCAAGGGCCACTGATCCACCCAGACTGGCTCATCAGTGAGCCAAGTCAGGGCAGGAACGTGCTGCTCATCAGTGGCCAACGTTATAAATTTGTTGAGAGGGAAAAGCCCCAATGGCTCAACACGTCTCTTCCCCAGAGTGTCGTTGGAAGAGGAAGACTGAAAGGGAATGTCGTTGCCAATTTTGATTCTGGTGCTATTATAGAAATAAGGTTTGTGCTTATTTTAGAATTTTGAGCTCCTCCTACTCCAGTAATCTGATTAAAAGTTTTTTGGACCTGCCAAGTCTTGGGCCAGTCCT
>WBMV01002023.1:821059-1023667 GCA_013396655.1 Campylorhamphus procurvoides | reverse complement strand
AGGAGGAGGAGGATGAGGAGGGCGCAGGGCGGGGGGGGCGCGGGGCGCGCTGACAAGGCCGCTCGCACCCCCCGTGGCAGATGACGGGCCTGGATGTGGAGAAGGACCAGATCCTGGAGATGGCGTGTCTCATCACCGACTGCGACCTCAACGTGCTGGCCGAGGTGAGCCCCCCACTGCCCCCCGCCCTGTGTCTCGGTTGGTGCTTGCGAATCAACTTTTATTTCCTTATAAACTTTTTCCTTTTATTTTCACCCCCCCTCCCCTCCCATTACCTTTGTGTTTTCCTCTCCCCCACCAGGGCCCGAACCTGATTATCAACCAGCCCGACGAGCTGCTGGAGGGCATGTCCGAGTGGTGCAAGGAGCATCACGGGAAGGTAAAAATCCCTTCTCTGCCTTTGCCACGATGAGAATGACGTCTAATTCCGAGCCATCGCCACCTCAGCAGGGACAACTTGCAGGCAGAAAGACGAGAGAGGCAGTGCCATCCTTATTTTGCAGAGAGGAGCCCACACAAAATGTTTTGCCCAAGGTCTCACAAGTGATCCGTGGCACGGAGCAAAATGCACTCAGGGATTTCCAGCCTTCAGCTTCCAGCTTGTCTGGAGCAGCCTGGTTTTTAATAGGGTGGAATAGTGCTGGAAGCTACTTCCTTGAGAACAGGAAGGCATGAGCACCACCCAGCAGTGGATGAGGCTCCTCTGAGAGGGCTGGAGCAGGCAGGGGGAGCCCGGAATGGGATCTGCTGCTCAGATTTGTGTCACAGGCTCCCATTTCCCCAGGCGTGGGCTCAGCCTCCTCCTCCCAGTGTGAGGTTGGGAACTGGGGGTTGGCTCCCCGGTCGTCTCGTGGAGCTGATGCCACCTCTTGCCTCTGCCCTGGTGTAGGCTGGGTTGGGCTCCTCTGACAGTTCCTCCTGGTGAATCCTCTTCTGCCTTGCATAAAGTAATTCAAAGACTAATTCCAGCAGAGTAGGGGAAGGTGAAGCTTGAAGGCCCAAGGAAGAACAGGTGCAGGAACAGTGCAGAACAGTACAGAGCTGATGAAATGTAGATTTCTCCTTGCAGATTTTGGTATATGTGGGATTAAACAGGCCTGTAAACACTGGGATATTATTTTTGCCTGTCCCCTCAGTGCTAGGAACTCTCTGCATTTTTTTCACTGAAAGCTTCACTTTTGCAGCAAGAGATTCTTTTTAGTTCTTAGGGCCACCAAAGAAAGGTTCCTCCTTGCCAGCAGCAAGAGAGCAAATGTATTTTCCAAACCCTGATGATGAATTGAAACTCAAGTTAGTTTTCAGTTAAGGGCTGAAGTTTTAAAACACCCATGGCTCCCCCTTCTCCCCGCCTTGGCACCTCAATCTTCGTGGGAAGGATTAGCAGGAGTTTGGAAAATGAATATTAATTTACTGTGATGGGTGTTTTTCCCTGCTCCATTTGAGGATTCCAGATCAGCTTCAGCTTGGTTGTGAATTGGAGATGGTAACACACGTCCTCGCTGCTCCTGAGGAGCTACTTATTTTTAATTGACTAAGAGAAGAGAAGCAATTAGAATATAGATGAAAATGCAGCCACATAATGAATTTTTTAACCACCACTTGGATCTGTCAAGTAGGTTTTTGTGGCACAGTCGTGGAAATATATAGCGTAGCCAGATGGAAATAAATCACTGAGAACACTTGGAGAGGATTTGACATTTAACTATTGAAAAAAAAAGAAGGAAGGAATTTTTCTGATTTATAGGAGTCTTGATAAACACTTGAGGCAGGATCGTGGTTCCTTGTGTTCACTGATACCTGGTGCTCTCTGCTGGGGAGGTGAGTGCCTCTCCTGGAACAGGGATGTAAAAGGATGTAACCCTCTCCTGGCTAATGGGTATGCAGGTGGGTAAATCAGGGTGATTGAGAAGAGCCCTGAAATAGTGCAGCAAAGAAATAAAAAAGAAAAGGGGGAAGAAAAACCCCCACTCCCCACAGGAAGGTCAGTGCTGCCAGGACTATTTACCTGCCTTGGTTTTACTTGCCGAGCAGGAGGTCCCTGGGGAGAGTAAAGGCTGGAGGTGCCCCAGAGAACTGAACAGAGTTCAGGAAGTACCTGGGGAATAAACTGCACTTTAAAGGTTGATCTTTTCCTGTAAAGTTAAACATTTACTTAAGAACTGGAGCATTCCTGCCAGTGTCTCTGGCAGGGTGTTCCTGATTTATGACTTGGTTCTTTTTTTTGCAGTCTGGCCTTACTAAGGCTGTGAAGGAGAGTAAAATCTCGTTGCAGCAAGCAGAGTATGAGTTCCTGTCCTTCGTGCGGCAGCAGACACCCCCAGGGCTCTGTCCTCTTGCAGGTGAAGCATCTTTCTTAACAACAACAGCATCATCCCTCCTGCACTCCCAGCTGGATGCAGACACCCACTGATGCACAAGGCAGGGATATGCTCATGTTCTATGCCATGCTTTTTCCTGACTGAGTATCCAACCAAAGGCAAAATATGGATCTTCTGGGTGTCCTGTTACCTGCAACTGTGTTCAGAATGTTCTCATACAGTCTTGGGATGGGTGCTGAGTGAAACTAATACCAGTAGCCACTCTCACTTGGCAGAAAACCCAGTATTCATGTGATTCTTTGATATTTATCTGTGTGACAGAAATTGTGGGAGTAGTAACTGAGGATTACTAGAGGTATTAGTATTTAAACCCCGTGTGATCCTACAATGAAAATCTGACAAACCTTTACAATCATATTTACTAGAAAATGGGATAAATGAGCTGCTTGTGAATGGCTTTTCCTCCCCTGTGATCTCTCCCAGCTCGCTCATCCTGCCACTCGTTTCCATGTCGCTCTGTAGTGTCTTTGAAGAAACATCTTGTTTTGTGTCTTTGTAGGTAACTCTGTTCATGCAGATAAGAAATTCCTTGACAAATACATGCCGCAGTTCATGAGGCACCTTCATTACAGGATTGTTGATGTGAGCACTGTCAAGGAACTTTGCAGGTAAATGTTCCCCCAATTAAGTGATTTGAAAGGTACCCCAGGGAGGCCTGTTCTTGGTGCTGGGGCTCTGCAGGGGGACTGACAGGGCTGTGGATTCTCTGGGTGTCAGTGGAACCAAAATCCTTTCACCAAGTGTGACAAACCTGCAGCAGCCACCAGACATGGTTTTGGAATCCCAGTTTCTTTTTTAAGTGGCAGTGTTTCCACTTGCAGGCGCTGGTATCCAGAGGAATATGAGTTTGCACCAAAGAAGGCGGCTTCTCACAGGTGAGCTTTCTGCTCCTCTCTGTGACAGAGCAGGGATCTGGAACCAGGGCAGGAACCTGGCTCTTCCTGAGGAGAGTGTGGGGCTCCCTGTGAATTCCCTGAGTCTGATGCAGGTGGAGGCTGTGTGCTTCTGCTCCCTCTCAGATGTCTGTATCCTCCTGTCTGAAACCTGGATAGTGTAAGGAAAGGGATTAAAATACAGAGAACCTGGAGTTTCCTCATCCCTTCAATCACTTACTGGGGGTTCATCTGCCCTTGTTTGGGGCAGAGTTGGTCACAGACACACCAGAATTGAAGAACTATGAATGGGAAGGTGAGAGTTCTACTCCTGCCTATTTCCTGAGCTCGGAATGTACCAGAGGGACAGTGAGAAGGAGCATGGGAACCTCTATGGTCTGTTCTGATGTGGCCATTCTGGGCAGGAGAGAGAGTCTGGTACAAACAGAGGAGGAGGAGGGCTGGCTGGCATAGAGATCCCGACTGATGTCATGGCTGGTGTGTTTCTGTGTGGATCTGACCCCTGAGCAGGTGGCCTGGAGCAGAGAGCTGGTCTCCAGAGCCCTCAACTCTTCCTGTAGATTGAATTACCTTTAACAGCCAACACTGTAGGTCCTGTTGGCTTCCAGGAGATGCATGTCCTGTGGTGACATAAACTAATAAAAGCCATGTGTTGCTCCCTGGCACACTGGCACTGTTGGACTTTTATTGCTTCTCTGAGTCAACAAGAGTTATTTTCATTTCTGACAGATGCACCATCCATGCACATCAGTTTGGCTTCCTGCAGCCTGGAAGTTTTCAGTGGCACTGGGATCCAGGTGTAGCTGGAGGTGCACACAGGCGCTTTGAAACCCTCCTTCATTCTCTTTCAGAGCACTTGATGACATCAGGGAAAGCATCAAAGAACTCCAGTTCTACAGAGATCACATCTTCAAGAGGAAAACGGATGAGAAGAAAAGGAAACTGATTGAGAACGGGGAGAGCGATAAAGCTGCCAGCTGATTTCCCCTCGTCCCACGCTGCCTGTAGCACACACTAGATGCGTCTCCTGGTTCTTTTCTGTTTGCCAGTCTCTCGGGAAGCTGCACCCTGGGTTACCTTATTTCTTACCAGCTGTTCAATGCAGACGGAAGCCTGAGTTGCTGCTGCTTTTCAGTTTGAGTGCGGAATGGGCACGCTGGGCCTCAGCAGCGCCTGGGTTTGGATGTTCTAGGTAAAACACGCTGTTTGATACTCCCTGCACCCGGTTTTAGGTGCAGTCTTTCACGACACAATAAAACAGGTCTGTTGAAAGGGTTTGGACAGCCTTTCTTTGGTGCTTGCAGTACAGCCAGGTGAAACTGCTGCTCATGGGTTTGGAGAGGAAGACATGCTGGGAAATTATGGTTATTCCATCACAATGGTGTGGGTACCAGCCCTTCAGGGGCATTTAACAAGAGTGGTTTGGTCAGCCTGGAGAAGAGGAGACTGAGGGGAGAGCTTGTTGGGGTCCGCAGCTTCCAAAGAAGGGGTGATGCTCTCAGGCACACAGTGGGATCATTTGGGTTATCCTGTGCAGGGCCACGACTTGGACTTGATGATCCTTGTGAGTTCCTTCCAGCTCAGGATATTCCATGATTCTTTAAGTCTTTATCAATAAGACGGGTTCAGCCTTTAATCTTCACTTTGAAAGTATCTGCCCTGCAAGTCCCCACTTCTCACAAAACACTTGTGAAAGTAGGAACCACAGGAAGCTGCTTCCATCACCCACACTGCCCCATATTTGGGTTTCCAGAGGGAGCATGACTGCTTTTCAAATGTGGAGCCTGGAGAAAGGGAGGTATAAAAGGAATGTATGCTAGGAAAGGAACCTGAACTTTAGGCTGCAAGGAGCTTTCTCTGTTCAGCAACACTTACCTGAACCTCAGAGTTAATAAAATGTTCTGTTTAATAACAGAAACTATGACATAACTCAGCTCTGAACAGCCACATGCAAATCACAGAGTAGGTAACACACAGATCACAGAGACAGCTGCCATCCCAGCAATCCATGGCACAAGAGGTAGGACTGAGAAGATGAGAGGTGTTCCCCATTATCAGACAAAACCACACAAGTACCTGAATCCCTTTGTCTCTGCATCCTGACATTTGCTGCCCCAGTAATTAGTGCAGCGGCTCTGAAAGAAAAGGTGCTGCAGAGCTTTACAGGCATGAAGCTCTTTGCTATCAAAAAGAGTAATAGGGAAGGGTCTGAAGTGCTGAAAAACACTTCAGAAAAGAGCAGAAAACACACAGGACCAAGCAGTGTCCCTTGTTCCCTGCAGGGCCAGCTGGGAGGTACAGCCCTGTCCCTGTGATGCATTCAGTGCATCCCTCAAAGCTGGTGTTCTGCCTCCTGCTGCTGCTCCCAGCTCACCCTGGGATATCCTGGAGTAGGAGCTGCCAGCCCATAAACCAGAGGGTGTAACAGAGCACCGGGTGTGCAGCTCTCTGCCACGTTTTTATTATGGGCATTAATAATAACAGCCATCCAGGGCTTCTCAATCCTGCTGATTGTTGGAGCACCTGCTCTGCCAGCCCTGGGAACGATTGTTATTGGAGAGAGGCCATTAAAATGGTTAATGGGGCAAATAAATGAGTCTGTGAAATGTCTCTCTGTCGCTGGGTCCCAGGTAGGTCATTTCCTTTGTGCCAGTACCCATGGGCAGGGCTGAGGGACACCCCTTGGTGGGGTTATCTGCCACAGCCAGCACCTGCAGAGATGCTTGGGAGGTATCCCCACAGCCCCCCACCCACCTGGGCCCTGGGATGGTGCTGTATTAGAGCATTCACCCTCACCCCAGCAACTTCCCAGACCCACGTCACGGCCACAGACCGGCAGAATCTGCTTTGTCTGTCATTACCATGTTGTTAGTTTTCTACTCTTCCTTTGACTTCTTGTTTCTGTGACCTACTTCTCCTGCTTTTCATATTTTATTCCTTTTTAAGAGGCTTTTGTTTTTCTCAAAATGTTTTTTAAGGAAAATATGCCACCTGTGTTTATACATTTTTAAATATTGTTTATTCTTGCTTCTGAAGTAATGGTGCTGTATGGAGGATTTTTATCTCATTTCCCTGTGTTATGCAATAGCATTCCTGGTTTTCTGTGCTGGCATCGTTTGAAGTTCTGATTTAGTACAAATTTGTCACACACTCGGCAGAGCACAGATAAACCCCACCAAAGAGGGTGTTATTTTGGGCTGGAAACAAAGCTCCATTCTGCAGCAGGGGCTGGGGAGGGGGGACAGACATGGACCCCCCAGCTTTGCACCATTCCCTCCTCCAGAAGCACTTGCACCAGTTATTGTTTCTGTGCATGATGCTCTGAAAGCTCCATCAGCATCGCACTCACAATCACAGAGGTTCCAGACACAGGGATGCAAATAACTGTGTGTTTTAGAATGTGGTAGCTAATAAAACTTCTTCAAAGGTGAATATAGAGTGTGCCTGTGGTTTTCAATGGAATTTTATCAATTATGTCGGCCCCTGCAATTATTTATTTGAAATATGAATTTGTGGGGAGGTCTCAGGTCCTCCTATTACCACAGGTTACAGAGCAACTTAAAATCCACAACACTTAATTCCAGCCTGGTGCTGGAGCCATCCTTGCCCTGAATGTGCAATGGCTCTGGTCAGCACCCTCAGCTCTAGCATTTAACCCTCATGGAAATCCCTCTCCCAGGACAGGGAGCCAGATCGAGGTGGTTTAACAGCACATTAAACCCTTTGCTGCACAAGGAGTTTGTGTTTCCATTCTCTGTTCGGAACAGGAGTCCCACAGCTCCAGCTGCTGCCAGTCTGGAGGCTTTCCCATGCGGAAACTCCTTCCAGACACCAGTCATTTGAGTTTCCCATGACCTATTCCTCTCTCCCTCCCTTCCCTTTTTTTTTTCCTGCCCTTCCCTGCACCTCTCACTCTCTCCATCCATCCACACTGTGCTATTTGGGTGCAAACCACAGAAATCAGGAAAAAATCATCTTGTGCTACACCAAAACTACACTTTGCCAGGTTCAGTGAAGTCTGCTCCCATTCCTGTGAGAAATCCCAGTTCCCTTTCCCCCTCTGCTCCCAGGCACAGCCACTGGCTCCACCACAAGGGTCCAAAAGAGCTCCTGCCCTTTGGCAGCTGCATCACAGACACGACACCAACCTCAGGAAGGCAGGTGAAGGAAACAGTGATCAAGCAACATCCTCCCCAGTTCATTTGGGCTGAGCTGGATGCCCAGAGGTGGCAGGGAATTGTTGGGAACAGTGCAGGGATGCTGCACAGCCCACCCTGGCACCACTGCTGGCACTGCCCACCAGCCCTGGGAGCCTCCTGGTGCAGCTGCACCAGCTCAAGGTCGGCTGCAGAGAGCCCGGAATAGAAAACCTTCAGACATGTCTTTTTTTGTCTCTTTTTCTTTTTTTTTTTTCCTCCTCCTGCTGCTGTTGATGATACCCTTTTACTGGAATAACTCTCTCCTGCTGACAGATAAGCTTTTAGGATAGTGAAATCTCTGTGACATTTTAAGTGCCCTAAATGACAAAACAAGGACGTGCAAAATTACCCCACGACTACTCCGTAAAACACAACTTGTCAGGAAGTTGCTGCAGCCACCCAGGCCCTGCGAGGACGGGGCACCCCAGCCCCTCCTGGGACTGTTCTTGTAGCAGGAGAACAAGTGGAATAGCATGGCCAGAGGGGAGAGAGAGAAAGGGGCAAAGCAGGGATGGGGGGTGAGGAAGAGCCACTCAAGCCATAGGGACAGAGGGTCCCTCTGGCACCAGGGACCTGCCTCTCTGCCGTGTCCCCACTGATGGATGGGATCCAGATGGCTGTAAATTGCCGGGTGCTGCAGCAATGTTTTATGCACCGTGCTGGAGGAGCTGTGAGCAGTGGCATGAGTGGGGCACAGGCTGTCAGTCAAGAGCTGAGCAGCGTGGGGAGGGAGAGGTGACAGTCAGCGAGACCCATTCCCCAGCAGGGAGAAGAGCACAAATGGGTGTGATAATGGCATGATGGGACCTAGAAGAGACAGTATTTTGGAAATGAAAACAATCATCCCGTGAGTCAAGTGGCACCCTGTGACCTCCCCAGCTCTGGGCATCAAGGGTAGGTTACAGGGCCTGGAGACCCAACAAATAATGGAGGTGCAAATCCTTCTGCTGTCCTAAGACAAGGCATTGCTGTTCAGCCTTGAAATCCCAGGAAATCTGGGGGGGGAACTGTGTTCTGAAATGACCATGCAGCCTGTGTGAGCCCTGAACCTTGCCTAGACAGAGTCCTCTCCTGCACCGTGCTAACTCCATACACTGCACTGCAAAGGACTAAAATCAGCCTCTGCTCCCAGCCCGACAGACAAGACCCCAGGGAGGATCACGCTCTCCAAACTTTGCAGAAGGGAAATGAAGCGCAGAGAGATGAAGTGACCTTCCTAAGGTCGCGTGGGGAATTTGCAGCAGAGCCAAGGACTGAGCTGAGAGATCTCCAGGGCCCTCATCTACTCCTTCCACCGTGAGATATTCCTTCCTCTTTCCCTCCAGCCAAGGTAAAAATAAAACTGAGTTTCATTTCCCTTTGGCAGCAACGTGACTCCAGTGCAGCAGCCTGGTCTGTGAGCTGCAGGGGCCACAGCACCACCAGGATCTGCCTGGCTCTCTGCACTGCCCACTCTTTTAGGGGATGGCTGCATGCATGGATATATTTGTGTGCATATATTAATTATGTGGCATTTCCTCCCCATAATTAAGCGGAACCTCTTCACAGGCCCCTTTGAAGCAAATCTCTGTTGGTTCAGAGAAACTTTCATCGCCAGCCAGCACTTTGAGGAGCCAGTTCGCATTGTTCCCTCCAGTTGGAATGAAACTCTGATAACGCTGGAGAAGGCAGCTCTGGGTTCCCAGTGCCATCATGCAGAGCCCAGCCCTGTTTTTGGAGGGGAAATGCCTGCGTTGATACCTGCAGCAAGCCCTCAGCAGGACCCCAAGGGCTGGGGAGCAGCACACAAGGCTCCCACCTTGTACCTGCAGTTGACCACAGCCCTTTGTATCCCCTCAGCTTCCCTACAAGCCCTCCAACCTGTTGCATCCTTCTGTTTTCCCTCCTCTGCTCACCAAACCCCCTGACAGGGGCTGCTTTTTGTTCTGGGCTGGGAGATATTCCCTGCCAGATGTGTCTGCAGTGCCCTCTCCTTTCCCTGTGGAGGTTCCAGCAGCTGGACTGCTGCTCACGAACAGCCCCAAACCCACCACCCAACCCGTCCTCCCGAGCTGCCATTCCCTGATGGCATCGCTGCTGTTGCTGCAGTTGGTCTTGTGGTGTCTCCCAAACACAGGGAGCTGCAGAGCTGCGAGTGGAGGATGCTCTGGCAGGGACCATGGCACTGGAGCCAGGGCCAGGATGGGAAAGCTACACAGAGCCCACGGGTTTCCCTTGGGCGGCTGTTTTTTGACTGCTCCTGCAATCAAAGGGAGGTCCTAAGGGCGCATGCTACCTTTCCAGGTACAATCCCCTTGTTTCAGCAGGGAACAAGAGCTTCCTGCAGGAATGAGGACTGTTCTGTTACTCGTTTGCATAGGGGAGGAGGAGAGAGAAACCCTGGCTGCATCCCCGTGCTGTGTAGGTGTCTGCACGATCCCGACACTCGTGGCATGTGTCAGCAGAGAAGGCAAGCATCCCACCTCTCTGGTTCCTGTGTGATCAGTGTCAGATGCTTGGCATTGTCGCTCCTGCCTTCTCCTCCACCTCGGGTCCGTATCCAAGGCAGCAGTGCAGTTTGGGATGATGTTTTTGCTCTGTGAGCCTCTGCAGAGGAGAGGCTGACTGGGCACAGGCAGCACCCTGGGGCTCCCCATCATTCCCACTGGTCCCCTGGGACGTGACAGGCTGGGGAAGGCTCGGTAAGAGGAACAGACACATTTCCAAGCAAATATTCATCCCAGACTTGGTGATTTACCTCCCACACTTTTTAAAACACACGCATCACCTCTGACTTCCCAGCTATACCTGGCATTGAACTGTCAGCTGGTGCCTCTTCTCCTTCCTGCTCTCCCTGCAGGGAACTGGCCAGGGAACATGAGAGCCTCATGTTTTCCCAATAAAAGGAGATTCCCTCTACTAGCAGAGCTGCAGTGCTCCTTGAAGGAGACCTGGGAAAGGTTTGTTGTTGCTCTCTAGGTTTGTTCTCTCCCCACAGCAGAGCCACCTAACAGAGCAGGTGCCCAGCAGGTACCTCAACACCACTACACATCCACCCTACAACACCAAATCCTCATCCCCCAGCAATGCAAGACCTTTGCCCTTACAAGCAGAGCATCTACAGCATCCCAAGGCAATATAAACACCCAGGTGGAAGGTACCTGCTGAGGAGCCAAGCCTACAGCTCCACAGCCCCCGGAGAAACACACACCATGGATAATCCTCTTCTTCTCTCAGGTTCACAAGTACCCATCCAGTCAAATATCACAGGCAGCTTGTACAGGATCTGAGTCAGCCTGTCATCATCAATAACACAAGTAGATAAATTAGGGCTAGTTAAATCCCCCCTCTCCAGAACAAACAGTGACCAGTAAAAGGGATGACTGGAATGTGTTCCTGGTGTGAAGGGCTGCACAGACCCAGCCAGGACTGTGTGCTGGATGGAGGCACCAAGGCACGTGTCCTCATCAGCCACTGTGGAGGGGGGACCCTGCCCTGCCTGGCTCGGCCACACCACATCCTGGGTCACTCTAATGGATCCACTTTCATGTCAGGCAGTGAGAACGCAAACAATATGTTCTGGGACAATCATTTCCCTTTTCAGAGGGACAAAGTGACTTGGCCTGGGGTCTTTGCTGTGTCCTCTGCTGTGTGCTCTAATTGCCCTGAGATGCTCTACCTGGAGAGAGCCCTAATACATAATTATATACCATTAGCAATGAGAATAACATGACAACTGCTTTGGATAATCACGGAGAGCACCGTTCTGCCAGTCTCCTAGCTACCACAGCATACACATATTGGGCTCATTTTGTACAAGAGGGCATTTTGGAAGCATTATTTGAAGCTGGAAATAAGAACAGCAGACACACAGTCCTGGTTTCATGGGGCTCAGATGGAAACCAACGGGAAAATTCACCACAAAGGCAAATCAACCAGTAGGATTTTTAATTTTCTAAAGCCACCCTAATTAAGAGCAGAGGTAAGGTAGCACAAAGAAAGCCTTCAGAAGATTGTGGGTGCTCTCTACCTGGAGATTGTGTGATATCTGGTGTTGATTTAAAGACTCTGGAAGGCTGTGCTGCCATCCCTAGGTAAACCATTCCCATGTTCTATGACCATGCTTCTAAGAATTTATTCCATATTTCTCACCTGAATTTGCCTGACTTTCATTCCTAGTCACTAAGGATCATTTTGCCTTTCCATATCCCTCTCTGCAGCCACCCACCATCAGGATTCCCCTCTCCCTGAGCAGGCAGGGTCAGCACTCCCTTAGTCATTCCTATCAGCATACCACACCCCTTTGCTTCTCTTCTTCCCAATATCCAGAGATGTGTGTCCCCACTTTCTGGAACCATCCTTACAATTCCAGTGTCCAAACATCCCTTAGACTTTTGGAATGTCCCTGCAGCAATTTTCTCCTAAACCCGAAACCATCTTTCTTGCCCAAACCACTGTGGCAGCTCCCACCTCACCCTCTCTCAGGACCCTCTGCTTTGTCCTCCCAACAGCAGGACCAGGTTTTAATCCACCACCACCACAAGAGCTGTGCCATGTACACTGCCCTGGGACCTTTGGAGGCTGCTGGAAGGAAGGTCCCTGTTCACCATGGGGAGCACCACAGGACTGGCACTGTCAACCCACCCACGGAGAACAAAGGAAAGCAAAAAGGAACCTTCAGAGGTGCTCCAAGTGCCAAGGACAAGGCTGGCTGCTGCCAAGGTCACAGGCATGAGGATATTCATCTTCATTCCTCACCATCACCATACAGCCTTAGCTGGAGAGAACTGAGCCGCTTCCGGCTGCGCTTGTTTAAAGGATGAGGGAGCACAGGATGGTTCAAGAGGAGATTGCTTCGTAAGACAATGGCTGAGCTGATAATGCCAGCTAAAGTCAGGCCACCAGGGACCTCTTACAATTTTAAGATCCAATCAACTTTAAAATATTACTGTCTCGGGCAGGCAACGAGTCTTGGAGCAGAAAACAAGTGATCCTGTTTTATTTACGGAGCAAAGGATGTTCTCCCTGTCCTCACCCATGTATTGAAATATTAATGGTGTTTGTGTGCGTTGCTGTGTTAACATCACATTTCCACAGCTCAGTCTAAAAAAGGTCTGGTTAAAACACTTAATGCCACCACACTGGCTGCCCAGGAATAGCGGGCAGCAGGGATGCAGAGGTCAGGGGCAGCAAGGGCATGAAGAAATACCTCAGGGAGAGGCTGCAATCAGAGATATTTGCATCTTAATCCCGCTTTCCTCCCAGGGAAACCTACTCTGACTCCATCACCTTCCTGGTGGCCAGATGTCACCACTCTGGAGCAGCTTGTCCAGCACCAGCAGATGCCCAGCCTGCCTTGCTGTGGCTAAGGAGACTGTGACCTTGGGTTAGAAACTCCAAAATTTTCAGGTGCACCCGACTTGCTTCACCCCTTGTGACTACCATCCTACACCTACACAAATTCCTGCGAGGTCCAAGCCTCGCTTGCAGAAATTCAGCTTGGGAACAGCCACAGAGCAGCAGCCCCACTCCTGTGTCTGGGCTGGGTTGTGCTGCAATCCCCTACACGCTCCCTACCTGTTGGGATGCTGACAGAGAGCCCGGGAGCTCTTTGCAGCCAGTCTGTGTGCTGGGTACCATTGCTGCTGTCTGGGAAGCGCTTACATGACACATCATCACTCTGCCTTAGCTGGTGGCCACAGTGGGACGGCAGCAGTGAGGACTGCATTATATATTTTATCATAAACACAAAAGCAACGACTACCACGGATTCTTAATAAAAATGTGTCTCTGGCGCCGGTGCAGAGAGCGAGTTAAACACTGTGCAACATCAAGCAATTTGTAGCGCCTGCACTTGCGATCGCACAAACGTCCCCAAAGTGCCCCACGGAAAAGTCAATAACATCAATAAAATCAACAACAAATAAAAGCAGCCTGGCTTGGCAGCAGGCTCTAGTCACAGGGAAAATCTCAGTGGCCTTTTGAACAGGCTCAGTGTGAGAAATGTCCCCATGTGCAGGGAGGACAGGCACTCTCCTCCTTGAGAGCACAGTGCTGGGACAAATACTGACCAAGGGCATGTGCCACAGCATTGTGCCATGCCCACTGTCTGAGCCACACCAACCTCTGGAAGGCCAGCAGTGCATTGCCCCCTGCATGACACTGAGCATCCCTGGCACCTCTACCAGCACCAAGTCATCCCAGCTGCCTCTGGGAACTATCACTACAGAAGCAACAGGTAAAATCCCAACCCTGTAACCTACTGCCTTTGGTTGGGATTTAAAGGACATTTTCCAAAACTCTTACTCTCTCCTGTATTGCCTGATCCTGCCCTTTTCCCACTCGCCAGGACCCAAGTGCTCTAAGTTATGCAGCTTCTTTTATTATGTGCCCATTCATCCATCCCTGAGATTCACATTCCTCCTCCTTTATGAAGAATTAACTTGTTGGAGCTGATTTATGAAGACTGGCAGGCACCTGTGCTGGAGCAGGGCTCTAATACGTTCATCATGAAGTCCTGTAGTTATTCCTAAAAGAGCTCATGTTAATGCCTCACATTAAAATTCATATTTTATTTCTACATAACTAGATGTCTCTCTGCAATCTTTAAGATATGCCCTTCAGAACCTGGATTTTTTTTTTTTCCCTTTTTGTGAGGGATTGAAGCTGTGCTGGTGACAGCTCCTCATAAACACAGAGTGGCATTGGCACAGGGTGGTGGGTTGTGTGTTCTCTACATGTTATGTGCCTCAGGTCTGACTGACAGCGAGGACTCGCCAAGGTACATCCTCCATCAAACACAACTCACTTTTGTTAGCACAGCAACAGAACCATTTTCCCTTAAGAACATAACCTTTCCCAAATCTCCTCTTGCTAGCAGGAGCCAGGTTGCACTGGAAAAGCAGCGGGTTGAGCTTTGCACTCTTGGGGAAAACTCTTCAACACACGAGGGAATGGGGGCACATGGGGAGCCTTTCATGTGAGCTGGCTCACGGAGGCAGAGGTGGGCATGAAAGCAGAGCTATGGGGGGCAAAAGGCCTGAATCATTTAGTGGGAACATTTTCCCCCTCTTTCAATCCAGCGTGTTTTGTTCCCTGGTAGAAACAAATCTACTGAAACCCACTGAATTTGGCACAAATTCAGCGCAGAGCATAATTGCCTCAAAAACTCAAGTTGGCTAAACAGCCCAGCCCCACGTCCCCTGTTTTTGACATGTTTCCCTTTGGATGCCAAATGCACCTGAGGGGTGCCCAGGGACCCTCAGCATCAGGGGGGCAGGTGCTGCTGGCACTTCCACAAGGCTCTCCCCGTGCCCACACAGTTCAGAGCTGGCTCTGCAGGAAGGCATTGGAGGGAACAAAGCACCACGAGCTAACAACCAGCTCCAGCATTCCACTGTGGATCATAATTGACCGCTGAAAGCCTGAGCTACAGTACTAATCTGATAGGACTGTAATCAATTGTGTTTCTTGCTCTCAGATGCGGGGAGAGAGAGAAAAGGAGTGGGGAAGTTAATCTGGATTTTTTTCTGTGCACCACTGCAGCAAAAGAACCTTGTCCCTTGTTATTATTTGTGTTGGGAGCAGGCTGCTGTGTTGGAAACACTCCCACATGGATGACCATTGCTCCAAAGAGAGCCTGTCCTCAGCCAGACAGACACAGAGGCCACCTGTGGAGTGGCTCTGGCATGACTTTTGGCCTTCTGGGAGGGATGTGGTGCTTGTAGGAGCCGAGCAGCCAGGATGGCTCTGAGCACAAGGGGCCAGGCTTGGCATGCTGCTGGTGATGGCCATTGCCTGGGCTATCAGGGAGTGAGTGGATGTCTTAATCCCACTCTTGTCCTGGATCTGATCCAAGCCAGATTGAAGTCAGTGGAAATCTTCCCATTGGCTCCCCCGGGCTTTCAGCCAGACGGGCAGTGGCGTATGGAGTTGCTGGGATGCGAGACAGAAAAACAGACGGGAAGCCCGAGCAGGGCTGTGGCGTGACTCCTGTGTGAATGCGTAAGCAGATCTTACTGAAAAGAGGACACAAAGCCCTTAACAGCATTGACACTGCCCAGGAAAGCATTGGAAACCTTTTCCTTGGGATCCTGGCATCGCTCAGCACAGCAAGTCCATGTGAGCATCCTCAGTGGTGCACTCCTGCTCCCACCCCTGCCAGCATCCCACCTGTCCGGTGCTGTCACCCAGCTCAGCACGGTGGGACAGGAGGAGCCACAGTCCCACAGCACCCACAGCCATCAGCGCTGCGAAGACAGATCTGCTCTCGCTTATTTATTTGTTCTTGCGGGGCAGTGCAGAAAATGACAGCTCATAAACTGCCTGCCGGCGCCCTCCCTCCCTCCCCGTGTCCTTTGAAGCGCCGCTAACCGCTGGCTTTGAACCCCCTCTGTTTATTGTGTGCTGCAAAGCTCACGCCTTCGCTGCTGACATAAATTATAGAGCAGGAGTAGAGAGAAAAGGAGGAAGATAATGCAAAATGCCCTCCCAACTAACTTTGCTAATTAAACCGGCTCTGAAGCCTTCCCAAACACCCCCATGTTATGACAATGTGAACAGCACATTCCAGGGAAACTGTTAAATTTATTGTTAAATAAAATGTGCAGATAAAGTTCAAATGAGACCATTGTTGGTCGATAGCTGAACATGAGCTGACTTGTGCCTGGGTGGGCAAGGAGGCCAATGGCATCCTAGCTTATACCAGAAAAAGCTTCAGGACCAAGGCAGTGACTGTTCCCCTATGCTGGGCACTGGTGAGGTCACTCCTTGAATCCTGGGGTCAGTTTTGGGTCCCCTCGTGCCAAGAAAGACATTGGTGCTGGAGCACGCCCAGAGAAGGGCAACAGAGCTGGGGACATGGTTAGTGGTGGGCTTGGTCATGCTGGGTTAATGATTGGACTCAATCATTAATGTCATTTCGAACCAAAGCAATTCTCTGATTCTATGATTTACTTTCCATTACCCTTATGGCAAAGGGGGCAATCCTCAAGGAATAGGGATTCCTTGAGCCTGGGTCATGTCTCCTCCTGCCACGCTCCCACCAAGATGCTCACAGTACAAAGCAAACACATCCCTGCTGGGTTTCCCCCTGGATTACAGCAATGGCAGCGAGGGTTCAGGCTGTGCCAGCACAGCACGTGAAATGGGAACTGACTGTCCTAACAAGAATAATATTCCTTGCAGAGGTTCACGCACTGCTGCAATTGAGTTATGAAACGCCACGAGGATCAGGTGGACTTTGCAGGAGCTGCTCTTCTCGGAGAGCATTTTTTCATTGTCTTTAGCTAAAATAACCTTTCAGAAAGCGGGAGCAGCATCCTCCTCCCCCTCAGCCCTCCAGTCACTCTGTCCTCCGCTGAACATTGATTTTTGCAGTGCTCCTCATTTTTCCTGTGCTGGAAATGAACCTGTGTGTTTCTGCAGAGATGGTAGAAAAGAGACAGTAAAGGCAGAGATGTCTGCATGAGCAGGAGGTCAAACTGGTCCAGCTTTTGGGAGTCCTCAGAAGAGGCTTCAAGCTGCCCTGTGTTAGGCACTTTAGATTCAAAACCTTGACAGCTGAAAAAGAAGATGCTTCACAACTACCTGCTCAATGCTGAAGGAGAATGAGACTGACCCTGTGCCAAGGACCCCCACAGTGGGGTGACAGTGACTTGCCCCAGTTAACTCATAATTTGTGGGTGATTATATTGCATTGATGGGTGGCCATCGTTCTCCACCTTACCACCACTAATTAGCCATCAGGCCCCTGGAGCTCTTTGGATGCTGTTTTAAGTCCTTATTCCCTCTAAGCAAACATCAGATAGGAGCAACTTCCTTTCCCTAAATAAGGCACAGCAAGAGCTTTCACTCACAGCCAAAAATCAAAGAGTGAGCTGGTGATGCAGCTGGAGGAGGCTCAGAGATGTTTGGATAGAGGATGTTGGTGTTGACGTGGGTGTGTTTGGACCCCTGTGCACTGACAGCAGCCCCAGGGGCAAGCACGTGTGATAAGAGACGCTAGAAAGAAGAAACTCTAAAGAAAAAAAGCAATTTTTGCCTCCAGGTCTGTGTCTCACAGTCCTGAGCACACGGTCAATTCTGCTGGGGGAAGTGTTTCTGTACAACTGCTGCACTGACAGTCACAGGAGGGCTGGAAAGGTGTTGAGTGGAGCTCTGCATGTTTACCATTATTTATCCTTTGTGTTTCCCTGGTGCCAAGAGGCCCTGGGTACTGAGCAGCCCTCGTTCAAGGGAGTGCACACACACATGAGAAGGCAGGTTTCTCCCAAAACCATAAAAGTGGAAAAAAAATTAGAGACTATGGATACATTATCACTGGCTGAGAGCTCACCCTAAACAGTTATCTGTAACTATAAAGTGATTTCATTCCAGACCCAAATGATAAACTGACAAATTTCATGGCCCAGTTTCTATTCAAGAACTACTCCCCCTGCTCACTGAGGCTCATTTTTTTGGGGAAGTATTGGAGGAAAACGAGCACTTCCCCCTCAGATCTCCCCAGGGAATGCTCACACGATGCAATCGCTCACTCGCAGCATCCCTGACACAGAAGTACAAACGGCGACATTTCCCAATATCAAACAGGGATCGGAGGGGAGTTGCTGAGATCAGGCTCTGCTCTGATCTAACTTGCATCTCTCCAGTTTAAAATCTTAATTGAAATGCTACTTGAAAGCCTCTGGAGCGCAAGGAGGGGAGATAAACCCAGGCAGTTGACTGGAATGCCAAAGCAAGGGGAAGGAAAACCAAAGTGCTGGTTTTTTTCCTGAAAATGTAATTTTGAACTGCCTGTCACTGGCAGGGGTATGGATGTGTTCCTCTCCAGAGAGGGACAGAAGGGACAGGAAAGTCATCTCCCAAACTCATCATGAGCAGCAAGTGCCAGCCAGGCAGCAGCGCTGCCACCTGTCCTTTGCTTGCTGCCTCCCTTATGAGTTTGGGAAGAGGGAGAGGAAGGAAAGGAGGGGGCATGAGACCACCACATGTGATCAAAGCTGGGCCTGACCCCCCATAGCACTGCTCATTGTGATGGCATGTCGTGACACACAATTTCACAGAGCTGGTCCGAGCATTCCCTCTGTCCAGCAGTGGATGGAGTGCCCCTGCCTGAGCTGCTGCATTCCACCCTGCCAGTGCTCCCAAAACACTTCAAACAAAAGAAACCAACCACAAAGAGAGGGCTTTGAGGACCTGTGAGCCTCTAGCAAACACAAACACAGAGCACATCTATGTTTAATATGGAATAATCCCCCCCCACGGCATTTGGCCTCATGGCAAACAGAGGAGCGATTTTCTGAACCCCTCTAACCCCACCTGCTTCGCCCTCCTCTGATCCTCACACTGCTTGTTTCACAGGAGCAGGAGAGGCTGAAGATGAGTATTGATTTAGGGGAGGATGAAGCTTCAGGGCCTCATTTCTACCTGTGCCTGGGAATCATGGCAAAGCTGGGGTGTGCATCATCTAGGGGTGTTTGTAGTTGACTTTTCCCCCCCTGCTTGGGGACACTGGCCATTCCCTAGATCAGTGCCCTGGTCCTGTGCCCCAGGGTCCCTCTCTGCCCACACCAGCTCCCTACAAGCCCTACAGTCCATCCAGGCAGCTCTTCCACATGGGAGACTGTGCAAGGAAAAAAACCCCTAAACTGGCCAGAAACTGACTAGCTGGTAATTACATTTTGCAACATCTGCTACTTGCTACCATTTGTTTTAGTATTTCTACTTTATACATTGGAACACTGAATTTTTGTCATCTGGAGCTGCTGAACTGCCTTGGAAAAGAGCTCCCACTCGATGGCAGTGGCAGAGCAAGCGTGGCCAGAGCACCACAGCACACCAACACCATGGCAAGGACCACTCAGCTGCTTTTTCCAGTGGTTTGGTTATTTTGGGTGCCGCAGACAAACCTCCAACAAACCGTTTGTTCATTTGGGAACAACAGAGCAAAAAAACAAATGAGGTGTTAAAAGGAGGGAGCTCAAAGCTGGTCTTTCATCTGCAGGCTGCCGTGTGGCTTTGATGGGGCCGGGAGAACAGCTCTGTTCTCAGGGGGATAATAATTATGTTTTTGGCTTTGAGAAGTCCAGTGGGTTGGATCTTCACAGGCTCTTGGTGCTCCCCTCCCCACCTCCCCGTGTTCCGACTTCAAAGTGGAAGGGAAGAAGCCCCAAATAGCATCATTTTGTTGATCAAAACCCTACACTAAACACTGGCCCAGATGAAGAAACCAGAGAGGAGCTTTTCATTAGCAGCAGATGAAAACGACACCTTGCTCGGTCTTGGCCGCTCCCATCTGGAACAGCGATATTTCACCGGCTAAGGAGCCGTGCTCATCCTTGCACAGGCAGAGGCGGGAAGAGTGTCTTGCTCTGGGCACTGGCATTTAGGAGAAAATGGTTTTCTTTCATCTGTCCAAGTAAATCTCTTCCCAACACTTGTGAGCCTGATTGCTGCCAATTTCCGCTGCAGAACGCAGCTATTCCGAGGGAAGGCATTAGGACTAAGAGATACTCATAACATTTCAAATGAAGCACTTTTTTCCTTCCTCCCCCCAAATCCCACCTCAGGCTGTGTCTCTTTCAGCACTCGGGTATCTATTCTTTGAAAACAAGAGAGATTTCTCTGCTTGAGCTCTGTCCCGTTTTTTACAGTCCCTGCTCAGGCATGAAGGCACTTTTGCTTGGAGGGATGAGCTCCCTTTGCAGCTGGGGCACCGTATAAATATACAATCATAGAACCATAGAGAGACCTTAAAGCTCACCTCATTCCACCCCCTGCCATGGGCAGGGACACCTTCCACTAGCCAAGGTTGCTCCAAGCCTTGCCCAACCTGGCCTTGGACACTTCCAGGGATGGGGCAGCCACAACTTCTCCAGGTAACCTATGCCAGAGCCTGCCCACCCAGGTACAGAACCAGCATTTAGCCTTGTTAAACCTCATGAGATTCCCATGGGCCAGCTGCTTGACTACATACTCCAGTATATATATGTGTATATATATATTTTTTAAAGAACTTGGATTTCCCCCCCCTGCCCTGTGCAGTCGCTCAGGGTACACACAGGTGCCAGGCTACAACCATTTTCCACTTATCCTTCTGTGCCTGAATATTGCCACACATATGTTATGAAAAATTACCCGCTGCTTGGAGAGCTCAGAGATACAATAAGATCCACATCAACATTAATGAACCCCTGTCTCTCCTGCGAGAGGAAGCTAATGTAATAACAGCGTTATATTCGGCAAACAAATGCTTGAGACAATTTTTTTAAGCACCAGACAGTAAACAGGACCGAAAATATCCTCATGAATTACAAGAGTCTGAAATCCTCTACTGAGAAATTAATTTAATAGCAGTAAATACTGGAGCAATTTCCCCCATGTGGAATGCCACCACCACATTCAGTTAAAAAGCTTCATTTAAGCAGCACGTGGGCACCCACGAGGGCAGGGGAATGTATTTCATCACCTCATGGTCCTTTGGAAAAGACTTTGTCCCTGGGTGAGGAATACACCTTTCCTTGTGGAATGATCAGAGTGAGGAAGAGGGAGATCATGTAGGAGGCATGCAGAAATAGGAAAAAAATCATACAACCCAATGATTTGTGGACAAGATGCAGGTTTAGAGAATTTCTTAAAATACAGCCTCCCTGGCCAAAAACCAGCCATAACCAGGCAGCCCCCACATTCTCCTGCTGCAGAGGGAAGGGGACATGGCGCCAGGGCTGGTAATTCCCATTGATTTTTGGAGGAGGCTCCATCCCCTGGAGGTGCCTCGTGTCTGCAAAGCGGCATCTGCCGAGATGGCCGATGGGCTCCTGCCTCCTCCGGCCGTAATGAGATCTGGGAGCTGCTGGAGGAGCCGCCGTGCCGGCCTTCGGGGAGCACACGGGCTTTGAAAAGAATTATGTTAATCAGAGTAGCCTTCTCCCCGCATCTGTTCGGCTGTTATTCCGGGCAAAATTAATAGGTCTAAGGAAAGATCCGATCATAATGACAATCTGGTCTGCGCAGCGGGAGATTTTATAAAGGAGCTGAACTGCGGCTCATTGAAAACACTTAAAGTAATTAGTTACAGGGCTACTCGCTTTCTTTCCTTTTAATAGTAATAATGGTTATTAATGTTTACAAATTACAGTGCCTTGCTGGAAATGAAAGGACGGCTGGAGCTGTTGCCCAGGGAAAACAGGCGCTCCGAAATTCAGCCTCCAACCTCCCTTGGAGATGGATTCTCTCTCCCCTAGGCCAGGGCACCACTGGAAACAGGGTCCTCCAGCCAGACCATGACCAAGGACTCACAAATGCGAGTCATTATAAGCCCAAAACAGGGGTTTGGCACCGAGGAATGATGCTGTGGCCACCCCTTGCTGGCACACACCGTGCTCTCACCAGCCAAGTGCCAGGAAAGGCGAGGAGAGAATCGCTCTGTTGATAAATATGTAGGAGAAGCACAAATCAACCTGAACTTTAGGAAAGAAGAAAGATAATTAAAATATAAATAGACATGTTTGTTTCAAAGATTGATGGCAAGCACTCGACTCAGCCTGAAGATTAATCAGTGAAGTATAATTATGCCTTTGCACAAAAAAACCCTGTTAAATGCCCTGCCTTCCCCAAACAGCAGAGTAAGGAGGTGGGCAATGCTGCCAAAGTACACATGAAGCTGAATTTTGGGGGACAGTCCCCCTGCATGGGGACACTGCAGTGATGGGGCTGAAGGCTTTGCTCCACTCCATGGGTGTGACAGCAGCTTCCCTCCTTTCCCCAGAAACACTTCATTTCCACACACTGGAAAACTTTAATATGCTGGGATTTCCTTTTGTCCCTGTCAGCCCCCTCACACCTCCAAAGCCATTTGTAGGGATACAAGGCACTATCCCATTAAGGACACATTTTGTCCATTCTCCTTTCTTTGCAACCCCTGCAGACTCTCCAAGGACATTTCAAGACATAATTATGGTGCTAAATGTTATTGCCCAAGCTCGTGTGACCTGCTCATCATCCCGGGGGTGCTGCTCAGTGAAGCTGCTCCATAACCCCATTACACCCCAGGGCTCTGGAGACTGAGGGCAGGAGGTGGATGTACCATCACCAGCCTCACGTTCCTCCCCAGCAAGGGATCACATGGCCAGGCCGAGGCAAGAGATTGATTTGAGGGAGCTGCGTGTGTGTCTCAAGCCATGTGTGACGAGCACAAAGATTTGTTTGACATCTCTTTCCATGCAAGGTCAAGTTGTTCTCAGCTGCTGCTGACTCAGGAGGTTGGGACGCTGCAGAGCTCCTGGGAGGGTGGGATGCTGTCTCAGCACACCCAGACACCAAAGACATTTCCCTCTGTGCCACTTCCAGCTGTGAAACATCAGCCTGGCTGATCCCACCAGGTGGGATGGCAGTCATGCATGGGGTGTACCTGCTTCCACCAGCACCCCTTCCCACCAGACCTTTCAGTGCTTCCCCCACCTCATATTTAGTCACCCACCAACAATTGCTCAGAGCTGGGGAAGTTTTACATTCGAAGCCCCTCAGAACAATCCATCAGAGCACTGTGTGCCAACTGGAAACACAAGAAGAGGAAATCCTACATAAGCAGCAAATGTCTCCACAGCCCTCAAGTTGCTCCCCATTAGTGGTCCCTGCTCCAAGGCTGTTGCCCCAGGCCATGCACCAAACACTTGCCCCACAGGTCTCTCATTTACCGACGGGTCCAAGGTCCCGAGGGAGATCCCCATCACAAGGCAGAACACGTCCTCAGCTCCTCGCGTGTGCCAGCTGGGAGACAGGGCTCAGCTCTTCACATTATTTACTTTTTATAGACAAAGCTGTGACCCTGGTCTCCTTTTTAAAGCTTATCCATCATGTACTTCTCTCCTCTCCCTCTCGGCATCAAGCTGAGAGGAGGATGGTGTGTGTGGGGAGGGATGCAGGATTTATTCCGCAGCCATCAGTGCTGGGGATGGAGTTGGCACCTGGGAATCCCTCCTTTCCCTTCCCAGGCATGCAGGAGTGGGACCAAGGTCCCCACACCCCTCTTTACAGAATGCAGGAGACAAGCAAACAGAAAGCAAGGGATAGTGGGATTTTTTGCATGGCAATCAAAAAGAACAAGCTGTCATTGCCCACTGAGCGAAACCAGGGAGCCTTGAGTGCAGTACATCGAGTGCTTTATTTAGAGTATCTGGAGAGAGAACAGGTAAAATAGCTGAGTTCAGGGATGAGGCCACAATTCTCTTGGCTTCTGAGAGCTGAGACTCTCCATATGAGAGGTCAGAGTGATTTTCATGAATCAGAGTAGCGGTGCCAGATGCTCTCCTCTCAGCTGGAAAAAGAGGACTGAAAAAGCTCTTTTCCCCTTTTCGAAATGGCTCTCCATCTCAGAGAGAGACCACGTCATCCCTGGGCCTTCAGCACTCACACTGCACCCAGGCACCTGGGTGGTATCCTGTGGCTCCCAAGGGGTGGCTCCTGGAAAGAGGGGGCTGTGGTGTTACCCCTCTTCTCCTGCTGCCTCTGTGGTGCTGGGGCATCATTATTCATGAACAAACACAGATATAATATATATACACACACACTGGCCATATGACAGACAACCTCTACACCAAACTCAGAGGGAAGGCAGTTCCCCCTCCATCCACACTGGAACACCAGCTCACATGCTAATCTCTCACTGTCTTTTCTTTCATCTCCGACTAAACATCGGAGCCGTTCTGTCTCTGCAAAGAACAGGATGGAAACGCTGCAGGCTCACGAGGCAGATCCCTGCTTTGTCTGGTTTCTTTTTCTCCATGCATGAGGATGTTGGAAAACAAAGTTAGACATAAAATCCTCTAAATTATTTGAAGAAGAAAAAGACCTGAGTGCGTGCCAGGCAGCTTTTAGGGGAGTGCCGGGAGAGGCAGCCCAAAAGCTACTGCTGAGCATATTAAAGAATGGCATTATCAAGTGGAACAGACAAGACATGTATATAATGCATAAGTAGTGTTTGCTGCTTCTCCAAACAACTCATAGATCACCAGGACACAAGCTCCTAGGAAGAGCAGAAAGGAAAAGAGAGAGGAATGCACGATAGCATCAGAAGAGACGTGTCTGCTGCCAAGGAATGGAAAAAGCCCCAACAAAGCCTGGGATCTGGACAGGCTGGCAATGCCTGCGGGTCTGGGGACAGCTGGAGGGAATCAGCACACAGGAACCCATGAGACCTGTGTGTGTCTGAGCTGTCCCCTGCATGGATGTCCCCAGTGCCACCTGTGGGGACAAACAGGGCCTGAGAGCTCAGCATCAGTCTGACGATGGAGTGACCTTCAGCCACTGAGGGATGTCTGCAACAACTCGCCAGCGTAAGGAAGGTTCACTTCCATTCTCATTTAGCACATTAAAAGGGTATTATTGCTACAAACCAGAAACCTAAATGAGCCCCCAGTTGCAGCTTTGGACAAGGCTTTAGACTAAAGGTGCAGGGCAGCAATTAACACGCAGCACAAAGCATTTATCCTTCATAAACAGGGCCAGACACACTCTCCCTCACAATAAGCCATGGAAGGGCCATAATGAAGCTGCACAGAGAAAAAGAAGCAGAACATGTGTAAACCTGGTGGCTGTGGTGGCTCTGATCTGTGTCCCCCAGTTTCCAAGATCCAGCTGTTCCAGACAAGCTGCTGTTTGCAGCTGCAGCAGCTCAGCTTTCACCCCAAACCCTGAAGTGCCAATATTGCTCCTTCAGCCTTTACCAGGGCCTTCTTACTCCTGTCAGATTTGTAAAGCCCCCTTTGCCAATAAAATAGTTGTACAATTTCATCTCTCACCTCCCAGACAGGTTTGTCAGCCCCAGTGTGGCCATGGTGGCTCCTGGCTCCCTCTTCCCTCAGGGCAAACACCCCTGAGCCAACTCTGAGATGTGAACCTTTCCCCTACGCTATTTCAGTGACAGAGAAAAGGAAAGAGGAGATGGGAAAGGTCCTGCGGGTGCAGCCTGGCAGGGAAATGAGATTGTTATTATTTGTGGGCTGAGATGCTGCTCACAGAGCTCTGGGCTGTCTGAGTGCCTCTGATGAGAGGTGACCGGAGAGGTCCCTTGGAGGTGGCTGTCCCCAACTCGTGCCACTCCAAAACATGCTGGCACCTCTGGCTCTTCTCCCTGCTCAAACACAAGGGCACCGCAGGAGGGGGAGCCTTGGAAAGCTCCTGCTATGGAGAAATCAGTCACTTTAATTAGCCCTTGCACTCCATTTATCTCCATGAAAGGTCCCTGGCTCCTTTGGCGCTGACTGGCAGGGGGAGCAGAAAGGAGCAGCAATGATCTATATATTTGTTTATTTATTTCTCACGGTCACAGCCTTCCTCCTGCAACCCAGGCTTTCCTTACTGCTCATGGGCTTCCAAACTCTGCTCCCCCAAGCAATGGAGCCACAGGGCTCCTGCCTGTCTGCTGGGTTTGGTGCTCCCAGAGCAAGGTCAGGAGCTGAGCCAAGAGCACCATCAGAGGTGTTGGTGATACAGAGAGCAAGGACAAGGCTGCTCAGTGGCCACACGAATGGGACAAGGCTACCAGGGATGCAGTCATGGCTCTTCTCATGGAGAAGAAGCAGCAGAGCCCTAGGAAAAGCCCAAGGGGCTGCTCCAAGAGCCCAGCCAGGAGAGAAGGTGGGGTGGGGTAAGCAAATCTGGCAACTGGCACCAGGGCAAACACTCTCCTAACTTCACAGGGAAGAGAAGGAGCAAAGAGGAGCTACGTGCTGAGAAAGCAGGTGAGGAGAAGCAGGGAGAGGGCAGGGAGGGCGGCGTGGCTGTGTCCCTGTCCCCAGAGCACTGCTGTTTGTGTCAGCCCCGGCAGCTGAGAAGCACTTTCTGCTGTGACAGGGTTTTTTCTGTGATTGACCCCAATTACAGGAGTCAGCCCGCACGGGCTGAGCACGTCACCGGTGTCAGCCCAGCAGCTGCTCAGCGCCTGGAAACGTGGCTGCCCAAATCCATACAAAATGAAGGGCAGGAGCCGGGGGTAAGGGCAGCTGGCACCGCAGAGGATGCTGAGAGTGGTGCAGCATCCCTGGGAGAGCCTGGCACATGCATGAGACCGTGCACATCCCACATCACCTCCTCGGGACCTGAACACCCACCAGCACTGTCCTGTCCACCCACATGGTTTGTTTACAGCTTTTCCATCCATTCCACGCAGTTTTATTGTTTGCACTGTGTTGTCACAAAAGCAGAAAACCAGAACGTGAGGTTTCAAGAGCGCTAAAAACCCCACACCCCACAGCATGGCTGGGTCCAACTTCAATGCCCACTGCCACCCTCTGCCCTCCTTACATGGGGATGGATGCTGGGAATAGCCATGGCATAGGCAGAAAGCCTAGTGCCACTTTCCAATGGCTGGCCAGTGCCATCACCACCCAGGCCAGGCTGCACAGCTGGAACACATCCATCTGGTGCAAGGAGCAGGAGGAGGAATTACTTTTCTATTCCTTTCAGGTTTTCTCTAGAGTGTTTGTGAGCACAGGCCACAGGACAGATCAGCAAGCTGCTCCCTGGAGAGCAGCTCATGAGCACAGAAAGGCTGTTTGTGTCCAGGTAGTTTCAAGACATCCAAACCACTGCCTCCAGTAGACCCTGCCCCGGCAGGGATTATAAGCAATGGGAACCAGCTGCTCCAACTCAAACCACGGAGATGTGGAGCACCAAACCCAGCACATTAGTCCATTTCCCCAACAGCAAGGGGCAGTAACAAACAGGTTTATAAACATTCAAGGGTAGATATTTCCCAACTTGTGTTTCTCGTCAGTAACCTTGCAGAGAGGCAAAGAACTCCTTACAGAAGACCAAAGACACAAAACCTGAAATAACACCCATGCAACAAGCTTTCACAGTGCTGTAGGACCTACCCACACCTCTGGCTGGGGCAAGAACCCCTGGACAAACCCATTTCAGCTCTGCAGCCAACACATTCTCTGCCCTGCTTCCACTACAGTCACTCCTTAAGCTCCTAAGCAAGGTCCAGAGCAGATGGGGTGTGTTCACCAGATAACCAAACCACTGACCAAATCACCAAACCAATGATACTTCTGCAGCATTAGCAAAGAAATAAAAACCAAGAGACTCACCCAGGGTCCCAGCTGAAGGCTCAGGAGGAACACCATGTTACACCCAGCTCTAGACAGCACTGCCAGGACATAAATAACTTCACCTGTCTCATCACTCCCCTCGTTAGTTGTGCCTCGTTAACCACCTGCCCACACCTGTGGCTCTGCTGCTTCCTCCCCATCCTTGGGGGTTCACACAACTTCTGCCTCCCCATCCCTTTGTCCCCCTGTGTCTCCCAGTCAGGAATGCTTCTCTGCCCACACCACTCCACCTTGTGTTTGCTGTAACACTGAAATTGTGCTCTGCTCAAAGACCCACTTCCGTTATTATTTCATTCTGCTGTTATTAATACCTGATTTGATTCCATTTGTTCCATTTTACAGCTTGTCTCCTGCAATTGCCTGGCTTTAGAAACAGTTTTATCTGAGCAGGTGAGGCAGATTATAAATAAATGTTGTACTGCACTTTGTATTTTAAGCAAATTTGAGACTTTCCTGATTAGGTGCTTTCACTAGAGAACCTCGTTCTGGTGGATAATTGCAACTTCGGTTCTTTATCCTCTCCTTTTGTTCTCTTCCCCCCTTGGCAAAGCTGCAATCTTGCATGAGAACATCAGCAGACAAAACCCTTGAAAATAACTCTCCAGAAGAAATCTCATTTACTTTTTAATCTGGTTCGGAAATTTGCCAGCAAAATTTCCCCTGACAAGCAGAGCCATTTATTCCTAGTTATCATACTGGCTGGATCCTCACTCCCAATCCGGGTAACTCAGTGAGGATGGCAGAGCATGTGAAGAGATGGATTCAGAAATCTTTTGGTATATTATTTATTAGATACAATCTTCCTCCCGATAAGATCAGTGAGCGGAGGACAAAGTGACGACCTTAACCATTCCAGCTGCTTATGCTGAAGCATCACATGGATAGAGTCTTGTTTTCCCTCACTTGGGCAAGTTTTCATTTATTTATTTATTTGTTTGTCTGTCTATAGGCCACACGCACGTCCATGTGTATGTATGTAACATTCCTGGGAGGAAAGAGCTGATTTGCTGTTGTTTCCTCTTGGAAAAGGAGGGTTTCACTGCATTAGGGACTTGAGGATCCTCTCCCCAGGGATAGTGATGGGACAGTGCTGCTCCCTGAAGCCATTAGGGTTTGTTTTAATGAAGTGTCTAATGGATGACCACCACAAAGGCAACAGATTTGTTCCACGTGGCATCTTTGGGGGCAAAGCACAGAGAAGACAGCACATGGAACACCCTGATCCCCAGTGAAATCATTAGGCTGAAGCTGGTGAGTTCTGGAGTGATGTGGGCTCTGCTGTCACCTGTACCCCAAAATAATCCTTGTTCTCTACCTTTTTCCTTATGGCCTAAGTAATCCAGCTGCAGGGATTGGGAGGTTCCTGCTTAGTGTCTGTCTTCTCCTGGCCATCCCTCCCTGCCCTGCCAGCCCCTTTCAGGCTGGAGATCTCCCTGCCTTGTGTCTTCTCTCCATCAGGTGGATTTCCCAGCTGAGCCCGGCGCAGGCACTGAAGTTTCTGCGTAAAAGTTTCCGTCTCTCACTTTTCCTTCTCGGAACGATGCCTCCTGTGGGAAGTGTAAATACAGAAAGATGACAACGTGTGCATTAGTGCTCGTTAGAATGTCATCATTATACCCTGCAAAGTGTCTGCTGAAGGGATCCCTGAAGGACACTTAGAGATGGAGCAGCTGCTCCGGATTTGTTCCAGCTCACATCTCAAAGAAAATGACATTGAGATGAATACAGCATCGCGCGTGGCTCCGGAGCAGAACAGGGGCAAGAGAGGGGTGATTGCTGGTGGCTGCAGGTCCGGGATAGACCTCAGCAGACTCCACCATGCCTGGTCTCTGCCTTTTTAGCACTGATGATGTGCTGAGGGTCCTTACAGCTGAAGGGTGTGATGGAGGGATGTGTGTTCCAGCTCTGATGCTGGCAGCAGATTTATTGCAGCAGATGAAAGTTTGGATTCTTTGGGGAAAACCCCAAACCACCACCCAGATGTCTAGAAGATAACATACACCTGATCAAAGTCTCAGGTGTATTTTAAGCTGGATTGTCATCTGCTGGAATCAGAACAACCTCACTTATTCCTTCAGTGGAGCGAGCAGGTTTGTGCAACAAAAGCTTCACCCCCACCAGACCCAGGACAGTACCAGTCTCCAACCTGCCTTTGACAGCCTGATGCCAGGAGAGAGGGGAATGCAGGACTGACGTGTCTGTGTGACAGCCCCTGTTTGCTTTTGGAGAGGAAGCCTTGAAATCAAAAAGCAAACAGTCCCAAGGGCACTCGCTGCAGGAACAAGGAAGGTTAACAGCTGTGATTGACCATGAGAAGATCCAGACTCTCACACTGCCGGGAGCCCTCACATGCTTTCCTTGTATCTCTGCCCAGCAAATAAAGAAGAAAAGCATTGTCTTTGATTCCTCCATCTCCTGGGAGCTCCCATCACGTCAAGTAGCAAAGCCACAGACAGACTTTCTTCACTTGACAGCAGCAAACAGCTCCTTCCCTGGCAGTGGTGTTAGGGCTGGGGGGGAACCCTCCTGCACAGAGGCCAGACAACACCTGGGGAGCCAGCAGAGACTAGGTCATGTTCCCTGTTTGCATTCGGGTGTGTAGGTCCCAGACCAATCCATACTTTTTTACCTCATCTGCCAAAAAATCAGCCTGCCTTGAACGTGTCCTGCTTCCCTGTGCCATTGGCTGTCCAGCTGCTCAGGAGCTGCACATTGGAAACATGGGTGTGTTTTGGGACAGAGGGATGTCTCCTGAAGGCATCACCCCGTGGCATGGCTGGGCTGGCACGGGGTCCTCAGTGCCTGTGAGCTGCAGGATGGGGACCAATGGGACAGGTAAAACACCTTGGAACAAGATGTGGGGATATTTGGTTCACCTTCTGCTGGAAGAGAGAGTCTCCCCCAAATGGAAAGGAATGGGTTGGAAGCAGAGGATCAGTGCCACAGGTGGCATTTGTGGAGGCAAAGGGAGGGACAGCAAGGGCTGCCAGGAGCCGGAGTGGGGATGGTGCCAAGTGGCTGCTGCAGTGATGGATTTGCTGTGAAATTGTCTCTCTCTGGGAGGAGGCAAATAGCCAGGGCCAGCTGAAAATTTTTCAGAAAAGCAGAAAATTTCTATTTGGTCAGTTTAGATCCTGCTTTGGAGAAGAGGAGGAGTGTGGAGTGATGCATGTCAGTGCTGGCACAGATGCTCCAGGGTTGTGTGCTCAGAGCAGAACCCTCAGGTACCACCACAATGTAGATACCTGTGACAGCTGCAGGGGCCTCCTCCACATGTGGCACACCAGAGCAGTACTGGCCATCTGGGTGGGATGTATGTATTACATAGTTCATATGATATTATCTATTATATCATGTCTGTTGTTACATCTGTTTTTATTTACATGTATATATGTGCATGCATACGGTGACACTTCATCCAGCAGAGACTGATCAGTCATCACTAGCACTGGCAGGTCCTTACAATGGACTGACATCTCATTAGGATGCTTAGGGATCAATGAAATCCAACAGAATTTCACACCCCTCAGGGTGTGAGGGGGTAACAGCCCTCCTGCCTTGGGCACTGACAGCCCCCACGCCAAACCACGTCTGTGCTCTGAGCTGGAAATCAAGTGCTCCACCATCACTGTGAAAGAAGTTCACCTTCCAACAGGCACTTCCAGCCATCAAAACATTGAGTTTCCCGGCTGACATCCACCATTTAACAAATTTCAAGTGAAAAATCTATCTTGGAATGAAATATTGCCACGCTGCAGCCCAGCAGCGCTGAAACATTTCAATCCTGCTGCTGCATCTCTTCCTCCTCTCCCATTTTCTGCCTAACATGAGATGACCGAGGCAATAAAGGGTGCAGTGGGTGCCAGCCTAGCTCTGATCTGAGGCTTGCCAAGGCCACCATGCTGTCCCCAAGGGTGGGGTGTCCCCACTGCTGCATAGAGAGATGGGGAGAGTGTCAGAGGCATGGTTGGGGCAGAGGGAAAATGTGACTCCCAGTACAACACAGCAAAGATGCAAGAAGACTGCCCAGACGGCTGTTTTGCTGGAAACGAGCCTCGTTTGGGGTTTCTGTAATGATTAGGAACTAGTTTAAGCTAAAAGAACTGAATGAGAACAGATGAAAGGCACAATCTGCCGAGCTTTATGGCATCGCCGTGCTGGGCGCCGAGCACGCCCACGGTGACTTACAGCACAGCTGACAAACAGAGACTTGTTAAGCTGCGGTGGCTGGATGATACATCTGAGGCTTAAAAGCACAAACAGAGATTCACACCAGCCCTCCCGAACCCAACACAATTCCCCATATAGGCAAGGCCTCCTCTTCTGTCCTCCCTGCCCGTATATATCGCTGACTGCAGGTACAGCACTGCCACCACACCAGAGCCCACCAGAAACCTCTCCATCATCAAACCTGGAGATTTTTATGCTGATTTTTTTAAAGCACATGCTTGACTTGGTGCCTGCAGCCTCCCCTCTCTGCAGCAGAGTTGCCACCTCCCCGAATAGCTGTAATTTCTTTTGAGTTCAATTATTTCTGCACCATATTGTTTGCAACAGCTGAAGCCAGCGGTGCCTTTCACATATGATGTACTCCATGTCAATGCCCCGTGAAATATTAAAACTACAATGGTCTGAAGTCACAGAGTCATAATCTGTTAATAGCTGGGTTCGTTTTAGCTGCAGAAGATGGCAGAATATTTCTGTTCTTAAATTAATGGGTTGATTCCAATGAAGCTGGGCTCTCATACCACTGCAGCTGCACACCTTGTTCTCCACTGGGGTTCAGGTAGGGGGGAGCTGCTGACAACTTTGGCATTAGCTCTGCATTTACTTGTGCAGACACACTTGGCTTTATCACTTTGATTCTGTTTAATTTGCAGAAAAATATTTTCTTCTGTATTTTTCCAAAGCACTGCATTGACCAGGCTGAGGACTGAGAACAATGAGACACATCTCTAACTCCAGTTCGAACTTCCCAATTCTCCCAGAGTTTGAGAGGAGTGAGAATGGGGTAGTTCTTAGGGAGAGTCCCACTCCCTATATCCCCATAACACTGCTTTTTTGGGATATCCATCCCGTAGCTTGACAGATGCACATGCACTTTCTTTTCTTAATAAAGAGAAGACCTTTTTTTAATGCTTTCTGGCAAATTTGCATATCCCTCCTCCTCTCCTTCCATGCTTAAGCTCTCGAAATATAATAAATATTTCACTTTCAAATCTAGATTCATTAAAGGATGCCCAGGAGGGAGAAATAATAAGATCTCACTTTACAGCCCAAATAAAGCACAGAAAGACGCAGCCTATAATGTATATTTCAGGCTTTAGGTTGAAATAACTCAGACATTGCTCCTGGTTAAGAAACATGAATGGTGCTGTGTCAGCACCTTGGCTGAAAAAGTATCTTCTTGTAATATTTTATGCCTTTTGGGAATGACTCTCTGTGACCCTCTGCTGCTGTGAGTGGGAAATGAGGCAGCCCAGAGCAGCAGCCCCTCCACTGGGGGAGAGCTGAGGTGTTCCCCTGTCTCATTCCTCCATCCTGTGCTGTGCCAAGAAAATGGAAAAGCAGAGAAACACCATTTTTCTGCCATGTTTTCTAACCAGAGGCAACTGTTCTTGTTCTGGCTGCAGAGCTGAGCAGCAGCAGGGCTGAGTGGGCTGAGAGTGTGCCCCTGACAGTGCCTATGTCAGTGCTTGTGGCATTACCTGTGACAGCCTGCCTGGTGCTCATTTATTTATAAGAACCATTTCCCCACTAATAAAGTGACCTTGTGTAAAAAGCTCGACTTTTCACTGCTATCACACAGTTAGGACAGGCCACACTGATGGAGAGGGACCACATGGGCTGCTGTTCCAGGACAAACAGCTGCAGACAGGGACTGAGTTTTGATGAGGCTGAAGTGCTCCATCATTTCCTGACAGAAAGTGCAGGGAGCAGCACATCCAGGGACATGGCTGGTCCTGCCACCACTGGTGCCACAGGGAGCCTGGGCTCCCATCCTTTATCCCCTCCAACAGCCCATGCTCTGCCCAAAGGAGCCTCTGTCTCCACATTGCTGCCTCCTCAGCAAACCAAGACCCATGGGAGAAATTACAAGTGCTGGAGAGCTGCTGCTTTTTCCTGGACACTGCTGGATCTGCTGGAAGCAAATTAGACCTTTGAATTAGACCCAAAAGGTCATCTCGAGTGCAAGGAGATGCCTTCCCCAAGATGTGCCATGGACATCACCATGGCTCAGCTTCAATCCCCGAGCCCCAGCAGGGCAGGACATGCTGCAGATCCCGAGTGAACAGCGTGGTGCTCTCAACTGGCCTCTCCTGCTGGCACAGCTCAGGACTCACCACTGACACTTCCCCACACCATCCATCCACCCCCCAAATCTGCAATGCTCACATCAGTTCCACAGTGTTGCAAGGGAGCAAATAAGCAGAGTGGGGTGGGAAGGGACAGGGGAGGATCCACAGGGATGTGCTGCAAGGAAAACACTGGTAGTGGGATTTTTTTCGCTGTGATTTTACACTCCCACGTACACTCCTGGCTAATCCAGTAATCTCTTATTTATGTGCAGCCTAATTAAGGCTGTGAGTAGCTTGATCTTTGTTTACTTAAGTGCATAGCGGAAGATTGCCAAGACGAAATGAAATCAGCTCCAGGCAGGCAGGGCTGTGTGTGCTGAGGATGGCACAGCACGGGGCTGGGAGCTGCCCTCCTGCCTCTCCGGATGGGGAGCACACAGGCTGTTGCATTGCACACCCTGTGGTTAATTCAAATTTATCTAATAAAGATCCAGATAAACCAGACCAAACCAGACCCAGCAAAGTCTGAAAGCAACTAATGAAATGTGATTAGTGCTCCTCAGCCTCCCTGTCACCTGTTACCAGCAGGACTTTGAATTCCCCCAGCCCTGATTGGGAGCAGAGCTGCACAGGGAACACTTGGGGTGGGGAGAGAATAATGTGGTTTTAAATCTCATCCCTATAAAACAGACCCATAGCTGGGCTGACACCCCACTGAAATCACAACACAGATGCCCACAATCTGCTCTTTGAGACCAGGCTCTGCTCTTCTTCTCAGCATTCCCCATCCATGCTGGCTCTGGAGGAGCTGTGCTGATCTTTCACCAGTGTCCCAGCAGGGCTGGATCTGGCACCTGCTCCCTCACTCCTTGGGACTGATCTGTCTGGACCAGCGTATGAAATCTGACTTTCCAGGACTTACTGCAGGGGAGTTGAGGGAGATCTGTGTGAGTAGCTGGGTGAGATGGGGCTGAGGGGGCTGCGAGCTGCCTCTCGTGATTTACACCGACACTGGGGAAATAGATGAAGTATCTACTCATGTCAATTCCCATTTACTCAGCTACTCTATCTTAAAGGGGAACATGGATAACGTTGCCTTTTTGGAGCACTGCAGATGAAATATGCTCTCAGCGTTGCATACATTATGATTTTTACACTTACCACACTGGGAGCTTCCTCTCCTCCCATCAGCCCACGGCAGCAGATCCCACAGGCTGAGCCAGCTAACGAGACTATTACATTCGCAATGTGCACTGCCACCCTACGTCTTCCAAGTGCTCTCCAAATGGATCTGTTTGGACCCATTTTAAATATAAATATTGCTGGGTTCTGTGCTAAATGTGTACGCAGTGCGTTTTACGAAACCTTTAACAAATTCTGTGCAGAAGAATATGTTTTCCCATATGGGCTGCTTAAAGAAAGGCAGATGTGAGGCAATCCAAATCCCTCATATGCTTCTCCTCCTTCTCCCTTTCCTTTTGGCAAACTAACTCAGGCAAAGACAAATATTGTATCAAAGAGTTATGGAAATAAACACGAATGTAGCTCAAGGGCACAAGTAAGTTTCTGGAATATTTTCTCTGCGCAATTAATAGGTAACATTGCGGGGGGAGCACGGGTACCCAAAATATGCCCGAGGAAGCTAATTTTATTGTGCAGACGCTACTCTGGGAGCCACAGAGCGAGCTGTGTTAAGCAACATTAGTCAGGATACTCTTAATAGGCTGCGGAGAAGGATGAGGAAATGTGAGTCAGAAGTTGAGGGAGCGCAGGTAAGGCTGAGCTGCGGGGAGGGGATGTGAGGACTGGGTCTGCTCCATGCAAGACAACAAAAGGTGGGAGCCACATCAGGGGCTCAGGTGTGAGAGGCTGGTGAGCCCTCCGGAGCAGGGAGAAGCACCTGGAGGTGGCACTGCCTGTCCCAGAGCCCGCTCCTGGGAAGGATGTGCTGGGAGAACTGCCAGCCTTAGCACGAATTCTGCAGACACAGGAACCCCACGGCCAGTGAAGTGTGTGCTGTGTGGGAACTGCTCATCCCGTGCCCAGGGCCGTGTTAAAACAGATGGCAGAGAAATCAGTGGTGCTTCCTGCACAGTGCCTGTGGTTGTGCCCAGCCCTGGCACCCTCTTCCCATGGGAGAGGCACGTAGGGCGTGCTGAAAACCACCGAGCCAAAAGCAGGAGGCCAAAAGCCAGCACCAAGCTGTATCTCGCTACAAACCCCGTGTTCTTACAAGAATAAAAAGAAATAAATATCTGCTTCTTCTGCCAGGTTCCTCAGTTCATTAAATAACCCACAAACATTAAACCAGATGTTGTGTTTTATCGCTTGACTCAGATCATTATGACTTTATTTCTGACGGACCCGGAATAAATGAAATGCAGTTATAAAGGTTATTTAACTATTAAAACAACTATTAATTAAAGTTTGCCAAGTCCTGGGGGCCCTGAGGACAAGAGGCAGCTAGGTAAATGTCAGTTATTATTTAATAAGTCCTTGTTGTTGAAATACGTGGCACGTGAGCTGCATCCCCAGCAGGAGCTGGGAGCTCACCGGTCTCTGCTATAAATATTTTGCCCAGTGTTTGCAAGGCAGGGGAAAGGTGGGAGGTGATTTAATGCCAGGGTTGATGCTGGCAGGGGCTGAGGGCTCAGTGAGAGAGGAAGAGGAGGAGCAGGGTGGGCACCCAGCAAAGCCCAGCTCCCCCACGACGGGCTCGGGTGAATGGGGGACACAGAGAAGCTCGCAGGGCTCTCATTCCCTGTCCCAAGATGACCTCTGACGTGGATGTCACAGCTCACTGGCACATCAGTGCACCCGTTTTGGGCTGCCCTCAGCTTACTGCTCACCCTCACCCACGGGGCTCATGTCCCCTCCAGCCTGGGAATGCTGTGGATTGGGGTTCTCTCCTGTTTTCTGCCTACAAAGCAAAGACCACAAACGCTGACCTGGCTGGAACCCTGGGAGGATGAACGGCGGCAATAAATTGTACAACAGCAACAGCTGAGCTCATCCAGGATTTCCAGAAACTGCTCTAATGCCACTAATTAACAGAAATAATGCTGAATAAGCTTCCAACACATCGGAGCTCGAGGAGCAAAGGACTTCACTGAGCTGGAACCCAGGAGAAAGAAATATGGAACTGCTTTTGCATGTTATCCTGTAATTAGGGCTTGCTGTAGCTTTGTCCCCATTCCCTGCATGATGGAGCACACTCGGTGTCCTGCTGGTGACACAGACTGAGTGGAACAGCCACCTCACAAGCCCCCACTTTGATTCTTTTAAGCACGAGAAAGGGAAAGAAGGGAGACAGAAATGAATATGGAGCTGCGAGCTCAAGCATTACATGGGGATGAAACGGTGCCAATGCTTTTTTAAAGACAAACCAAGGAAATGAAGGGGCTGCACACAGCCACTGTGCCAGCACAAGGATCACTCATCAGGTCGAAGTTTCACTCTAATCAGTTCAGTTTTTAAGGGGAAAAAACCAGAGCAATGCTGGATTTGGAGAATTACCACACATAGCTGTCCCCTGCCCCAGGATGCCATCAGCATCCACCCCAGACTCAAGAACTCTGCCAAGGACTTTGGAATCCCTAAAAACTCATTGTAGGGAGTTTCACCTTATTCAGGAAAGCATTGCTATAATTCTTATTTCACCTATCCCTTCTCTGAGGTGTCTCAGTCAGAACTGAACACATTTCCAGGTGAGCAGAACCCATGGCATTAAACCAGGGCTGGGTTTTTTCTGCTGTATGCTTTGGATATAACTATATTTCTCAGCTTTCAGGTTATTGATTTCCACTAACACAGCTGTGTGTCAGCTTCCTGAGATGACAGGGTTAAACAGAGCACAGATATTGGTGCCAACAGCTCAGGTAATTGAAGCCTCTGTTCATTGTTTTGCATGGGGCAAGGCAAATGCCACCTCCAGGACAGGTGCTCACTCACCAGCCATTGGTGGATGTCCTTAAAATTTGTCCATCTTCTTTAAATTTGCCTACTCAACACAGCCATGTGTCATTGCAAATTCTGTTCCTTCACAGCTTATTGCTTCTCTAGATCATTAATGACTGCATGGCACAGTCCTGGAGTTGGTGCAAATCCCAGAGGCTCGCTCCCCTTCATCATCTCCAGCCACAATTTCTCTGCTATTCTCTTTGATGCCACGGCCAGCGAAGCAGCAATGAAAGCTGAGTCCCCACAGAGCCTTTCCTCCAGAAACAATGGGAAGAGCCATGTTCCCACACAGCCCTGCAGCGAGGTGGGTGAGCAGCAGCTCTCAGATAGCTCAGCAGAGAGGCAGGGTTTGGAACACGAGCAATGACCTAAGCTGGGGCAGGGCAGCAGGATTAGGGCTCCATGGGGAGCTGCAGGCTGGGACATGGCAGGGAAGGAGCCCTCTTGTTCCTTCAGCAAAGGGGCTTTCAAGGTTTCACTTTCTTAGAAATTCTCTATAAATGCAACTTTGCCAAATGGGTCTTTAGCCCAAGGGACACTCGTTCTGGTGCAAACAGAATGGTGGGAACAAAATAAAAATCCCTTCACACCTCTATTTTTGACTTTGGCCGAAAGAGCCAGCAGTATGGGGGCAATCATTTTTTTTTTTTTGCTGTTGTTGTTTAAACCTTATTTTCTGTCAGGAGTAACCTCCTGAGAACCTGAGATTACTGACCTGCCCTGTGCATGGTGATGTGACAGCGCTGGAGGATTTGCTGCCTCGGTCTGAAACCCTGAGCATCCCCTTTCCTGCTGTGCTTCCCCTTCCATCGCTGAGACAGGCGATACGGGCACGTGGCCCAGTGGAGGTCGGTGTCAGGATCGTGTGTGCTGCAGGTTCCTTCTCCAGCGATTGAATCCGGAGCTCAAAGTCACCGGAGGAAGAAGTAATTAATGCAAATCCCCAGGGCTGGATCAATGCAGATACCGAGGCTTTACAGTCTCCCTGGAAGGTAAAAGCTCTTACCGGTTGCTTATTTCGAGAGTTCACGCCACACAAAGTATCTCAAAATGTTATAAATACCTCCCGAGGCGCTGCAGAGACACCGATGCCGTCAGTGCCACGTGGGACTGTCTGCAAGAGGAGTTTGGACTGGCATGGTCTGTGCCAGGACAGGGATAGCTGAGTTCATTTTGGTACAAACAAAACAAGAACAACCAACTATGTTTGTTCAGGGCCCCCCATTCTCTCACTGTCTGTCTTCTTGGGTGAGGATGAGTCCTGAGAAGAGCTGGTGGTGAAGGTCTGGAGCCCAGGCCAGGTGTGGGAGGAGGATGTGTCTGTGCCCCAGTCAGGTGATGGATACAGATGTGTGATCCAGCTGAGGTGTGTTTAAGGGTCTTAAGCAGCCAGTGGCACAGCTGGCGTGGGAACCCAGACCTGTGGGGAGCTTGGTTTGTGTGACTGGAGCTGATTGTGGAGACACAGCAGATGGAGAAGGAAGAAGTCCTGAAGGCAGGGACATATTGATTGCTGATATCACGATTATTACTTACTAAAGGCAAACACAGCAAATAGGTGACAGCCTAGAGAACAGGCAGGTCTCCCAAAACAAGGGTTCCTTGTGTGGCAGGGTCTGATGCAACGCCTGTTCACTGTCCTCATGCCTCTGGCTCTGCAAAGCTCTGCCATCAGCTCACAGCCTTCCTCCCCTCCCCATCGTGCAGAGGTGCTCCTGAATTCAAGCACTGACTCACATATATGACAATTGGGAAAACAGCCCTTTTTTCTCTTTTGAGTGATGATTGCTGTCCAGAGAGTGCCTCAGAAGTGACAGGCCAGCTTGTGTGCCTACTGTCTTCTGATCCCTTCCGGGCTGAGAGCGGCTGGTTCGCACATCAAAGAACAGAAGGTTTCTCCAAAAGCAAACACATGAGTGAAGGTCTGGAAAATCAAGTTACCTTCTGTACTTCTACCCATGTTATCACCAGAAGAAAGGGTCATATTGGCCTGTCCTGATCTGACAACATCCCATAACCTGAGTAAGAGCTGGAAGGAGAACAGTCTTCATTGTGCTCTCTGTGGGACCAGCACTTCACCATCTTCTCAGGAGCGGGCTGTGCACCCCAAAATCCCAGCAGGTTCCTCTGCTATCAGAGTCAAGTGTGGTTAATGAAGGCAATCCAATCCAGCTGGGGCTGGTCAAGTTCTCCCCAAAGGGCAGAGTGGTGTTACCAATGTTTTCACAGGATTTAAACTTCCGATACAATAGCCAAAAATAAAATGAGCTTCGTATGTGCGTTATTGCTACCTTTTTTGAATACAATTGAATAAATTACCCTTTGTTATGAAACATTAATCCTCTTTGCTAAATGGAATAATTCCCACCTCGGATGCAGTGAAAGGCTGGAGCGCCCTCAGAGCAGACCTGGGGGCATCCTCTCATGCAGTGCAATGACAGATGGGGCAGGGGACCTGCTGCACCACGGGGGGAGAGCCAGGACCTTGATGGAGGGTGAGATGTTCCCTGGGGCATTCTCACCTAGGGCAGTCATATATATATATTTATATACATATATTTATGTATATATAATTAATATACATTCCAGTATAAAGAGGAGGTTGCCCATATCTCCCCTTCCATGGCATTGGCAGGTTTGCTCTGCCCGCCCACACGAACACATCAGGATCCAATGCCAGTGATGGGAGGGATCCATTAAGAGGAAACTCCACAAATCTTGGTGTGATACTACAGCTCCTGACAAAATGAAGGCAAGTATCTGGTTCAGATCTGCACTTAAAACAATCCAGAGGGCCATTAGTATTCATCCTGCGTGATCCAGATGGAGTAATAGTGGCTGTATGAATAAAATTAAAATTGGAGAGCTGATGCTGCCTTGTACTTAGGAAGAGGCTACAGATCAGCTGGCAATGCCAACACTTTGTCGAGAGCTGGGCCCTCTGTCCAGCTCGTGTGAATGGCCCTTCAGTGTGGGAACATCCCTCTGCTCACCCCTGCAAGGTGGGCACTGCTGGGCTGGGATCTGAGCCTGCCATGCCAGGGTGGTCAGAGGGGCTCCAGGACATGAGGGCAAGGAGCACATTCAGACATGGACACCCTCCTGGGCCTGCACCTCTTGGCAAAACTCAGGGGCTTTCCCAAACCTCCCCTCATGTGGAGCAGCACACGGGATGCCCAGCTCCTCCTGGCAGAGGGGAATGGGGCTCCAGTGAGCCCTGGGGGGAGCATGCAGGGGAACTGGAATCCCCTTCGAGCGGCAGGCAGGTGAAATCCATACTGCTTTTAACCAGGCTGCAAGTTTCAGACTGTAGTTCATTAATTCAAAGAGATGGAATTGATGTGCCTCCCCTTCCCATCGATGCAGTCGAAGGGTCTCTCCATGTCTCCTGGTGCTGCCATCGTATTCCAATAGCTCCGATTGCCCCTGCAGAACTGGATTGTTGCCTTCTCCAGGGACTCCTCGGAGGTGCCCATAACCAAACTACCCAAACTGGGCACCCACTGGCACCAGGACACCACTCCCTCTCCCCGCCTGTCTGCACAGGAAACAGACTGGGGAGGGAACCACCGTGCCAGGAGCCTCTGCTTTGATTTCAACTAGACGGTGGCTGTCTGATTCAAAACACTGATTTTTGCCAAGAGTCCCTAAGCACTATTATTCATGGTTGCTTATGAAACCCCTCATTAGCTGAAGAAGCTAATTGTTGTTGTTGAAAAAACGAGCAGTGAATCTCCAGGCCTGGCGCTCTGCCACCCCAGGAACCTGGGTTTGTTTATTGCAAGGCTCAGTGTCCTTTGCTGCTGCACTCAGGAAAATATTCCCCAACAAATCCCACCTTTTCCCCACGTACTTCCAACTGCCTTTCCTTTTTACTTGCCTGAATTTGACATACGGAAACATTCAGGGATGCAGAGGGATGCCATCAGTACCTGTTGACTCATTTCAAGCTCTTCTGAACAGCAGCAAAGTGACCCTTGCTGAAGTGCCAGCAGTGGGGAAAACATCATCCTCTATGAGAGCATCATGCCCATCTATGCAAGGACTCTGGATGGAGCTTCCTCACCTCCCTCCATCCCCCTGCAGGAGGAGGCACCACTCCAGCATCAGGAGCAGCATCACTGTGACCACTGGTTCATAAATCTTCCCTCTCATCCAGCTGCTGGGAACAACGGGGTTTCAGTCAGGAGGCAATTGTTTTGCAGGTATTGTTTTGCTAACAATAGCTGTTTCTGCTTCTGAGAATGCTGTTTTGCTTAATATCAGCTTTTTGCAGAGAGGAGACGTGATGGAGTAATAGCCCTGGCACGGGTATGAGGGGTCTGGCTGGTGACAAGAGAACAGACAGCTGTATCCATCAGGAAAGAAAGAAAACAAGTGCAAAGAAAATAAGAGCTCGATGTAGGAATCCCTCAACAACATGAGGTTTTAATCTTCAGGATTAAATGGTGTTTTGATCTCTTACTGCACAATAAATGTATTTGCAGAGGAAAATGTGCCAATTTTCTTACTGTAAAGGGAAAGGCAAGGTGGACCAGAGCAGTGCTCTGCTTACTGGCAATAAAACAGAGATTTGTTTTGTAAAGTTATCTGACAGAGGAGAAATGGGACCCAAATCCCATGCTGTGGCATGGAAAGTAACTGGTTGAAGCACCTGTCCTTGTTACCTGTCCTGCACCTGTTTTCTGAGGACACTGGGGATCACTCAGTGGCTGCACAAACACCCAAAAAACACCAAACTGCTGATGAAAAAGAGGAAAGTTGAGCCTCAGATGATGGAGGGGCTGATCCTGCCCAAAGGACAGAGGGGTAGAGGTGGCTCTGCCCCTACAGCCCCATAGTCACTGCTGCCAACCCTTGCATGTCAGCAGCCCTCAGCCCTCAGAACTGACTCCCCAAAATCCTCCAGCGACCCTAGAAATCTAATTATTCCTTAACATTTTCCCGGGTTTGTTTCTGTAGCACAGAGAGGGCCGTTGCACGCCGGGCACTGAGTGTTTATGTTGATGAATTATTCAAGTTCTGTGGAACCAGACATCATTATCCCCATGTGAGATAAAGGAGCGGGTGCACATCTACATGGATGCAGATATAACACCGGCTTTAAAAAGAATTACAATTCTTGGTATTCTCCTCCCAAACAAAACCCCCAAGATGCAATGTTCTGTTTTTTTCTTCCTCTGAAAGAAAAGCAGCAAACACCAAGCCTTGCCAAGTTTCTAATGAGAGGCTGCTGTGCCCCACATTGCTGCTCAACAGCCACTAACCCCTTGTCCACCCACATTGCTCATCAGCGACCCTAAATAACACACCAGTGTGACCCACTGCGCAGAGGCGCAGCCCTGTGAGAGCTGTGGAGGAGCTGCCAAGGTTTCCCAGCTGCTTCTGGCTCTTTCTCCATGCTCTACACAGACGTTTCCCCTCCCTCCACATTTGAGGCAGCCCATGAGCAGCAGACCCCATAACCCGACCACAACCAAGCCCTGGGCATCCACAGCACCGCGAGCAACCCCAGGGCTCACAGAGCTCAGAGCATCCCTGCAGCCTCCACAGCCCTTCCAAACCCAGCCAAAACAAGCCAGGGCTGTGCCACTGGCAATGTGGATCCAGCAACATCCCCACTGCCCAGAGCACAGCATGGGGGACCACAGCACCCACTGATACCCCTGCTACAGCTGCCCACTCCAAGCTCTCTGCAAGCCAGGCTGCGTGTCACTGGGGCAAAGCTTCTCTGCAAAAGGAACGAAAAACAAAACCCTTCTGAGGAGCGTGATAAACACGAGTGTGAAGGAAAGAGCTTGTTTTAAAAAATGGTAAGCAATCCTTCAGCTGCTGTCCTTCTCCGCTCTCCACAGGGGTGATGGAGGGGGCCTGTGCTCGTATTGATCTGACCCGCGACACCCCGAGCACAGCTCGTTACCAAAACAGAAAAACAACGTTCAGCAACACAACATCTTGTTAACTCGGGAAGTCAGGGGAACCCTCCCGCTTCCCAGCAATCATTCGGGCATCGCCTGCCTAAACAGAGCCGAACGGCGCTGCTCTTAATGGGGTTATTAATAACTGTCACGTTCCACGAAGGTGAAATAATGTGCTTGCTTTCATCCATAGATTAAACCAAACCTGCGGGGAATTGTCCGAGTCCTCCTACCCTGCTTTGTGCCCCGATGCAGAGGAGCAGCACTGCTGACACCGTGGTCATCGGGATGGCCAAGGGCAGCTGCCTCCACCCACACTGGCCTGTCTGGAAGAGACAGAACTCACTCTCTGACACCAAACACTGGGCAAAAACATCTCCTTTTTTGCTCTGTAACAAATGCAGTTGGTGTGTTGTTGTAGTTACAGTTTTAGACCTAAATATAACTAAAAGGCAGAGAGAGGAGAGCGTGTTAAGAGACTGTTCAACTGCAGTGAAGAAAAATCCCAGTCCCTACGTATTAATTTAGAGTTGGAGGTTTTTATAGGGATGCTGCTGAGACAGACACAGCTATGAGTAAATATGTCAAAATAATCTATCAAGTGGAAAGCTGGTCCCTGAGCTGTTCAATGCAAGAGGTAAATTACACAAAGATTATCACTAGGTTTCCAAAATGCCTTCCAAAGAGAGAGAAAGAAAGGGAAAGGACAAGATTTGGGTATCTTTCTTAAAGCTTAGACTGTTCCCACCCCATTCTTGCTTTCAGTCATTGCAATCTGAGGTTCCCAACATTCTTCACACTTTTTCAGAGCTCCAGGTTGTACTGAAACCCCCCATTCCCTCCTTTACAGCAGAACATGGACCATGCTGCGTGTGTGTCTTTGGACCTGAACAGAGCCACGTACAGAGCCAGCAGGTGATGCAATCCTGTTGTTGCCAAGAAAGAGAGAGGAAAGGCAAGTGACCTTCTTTTCTGAGCACAAGGGGTCTTCCCCAAGTAGAAGGCCGCAGGGAGCTCGTCCCCCACTTCCCCAGCCCTGATCCCTCTGGCTCTGCATATCCCTGTGGGACGAGCAGGAGCCTGCAAAGCACACTGAGCCCCATTGTTCTGGCTGCCACAGCCAGCCCTGGGGCTCCCAAGCAGACCGTGGCCCTCTTCCCCTCCCTGAACATCCACAGGCTGCTCCTTGAGGTTAAATTAAGCCCAAGGGCCAAGGTTGTATGCTGGGCCAGCCCGTGGCTTCAGTGGGAAGAATGCTGCCAAGCTACAGCATCATGTGTGGCTGGAACAGCTAGATAAAATCTGCCCATCCTGCCAAAGGGTTCGGAGTCACTTGCTGGTAGAAGGGCTAAATTAATCCATTTAATAAAGAAAAAAACCCTGCCTTCAGGAATAAAAAGATCCAAGATCTCTCTGAGCAGCGTTCCCCTAGAGGCTTTACCAGCACTGTGTTTTCCATCACAAAAATAATGTCCTGTAAAAGACTGATTAGTCAGCTGATAATTGAGTTCTTAAATGTCAAAAACAATATGGTATGAATATTCAGCAGATCATGCCATGAAACTTACCTGTTCCATCAACAATGACTAACAGTTGCTATCCCCATTGTTCTTTTCCAGATATTATGTTAATCTGACTTTTCTGAGGTGATGAACAAGGCTTCCTTAAAACACATCGTCTTGCAGGTTAATGTGTAATGGGCTGCTTGATAAAAACCAGTATGGAAGTCGTGCCTGACTTCCATCCCTGCACATTAGCTCCAGCTTGCAGTTCAGGGAGAGGGCCAATTGAATCAAAATTGCTCAAAGCAGACAGAGTTAATATTTTGCCTTCTGAGAGGGAGAAAACCTGGTATGTAGATTGAATAAAAAAGTGATGTTTTTGTGCTGCTTGAAGTTAAACGCAGCCCGAGGGTCAAGGTCACAACACATTTCAGGCATCATTTAATTTAACAGGGGAAAACACAGGTTACATTTCATTTAGGGATGTATCTCTGGTTTTTAAAGGGAAGTGGAGTGGTACTGGATGTAGCTCCATTCCCCACCACCCTTGGGGCTCAGCCATCCAGCCAGGTTTTTACTCAGCAAAGAATACACCCATCCAAGCCATGAGCAGCCAGTTTCTCCAGGAGAATGCCATGGAAAATGGTATCAAAGACTCCACTGAAATCTAGGTATACACATCCACAGCCTTTCTCTCATCCACCAACTTTAATCCCACCACTAATTGTGGTGAGCACCGAATCTTGCAAAGGTAGGTGCATCAAAGGCAGGAACTCAATGTCTAGGTGGTTTTTTGGGACCACACGTTGTGCTGAGCCCCCACAAGAGGGGATGGATCAAGCTTCTCCCAGCAGCCACCAATAGGAACCCAGCACAGTGAATAGTGGCACATTTAAGGACTAAAGGATTGCATCTCTGCATCTTCCTAAGCATGTGTTTAATTAACGTCTCATCCTAACCGGGAGCTTGGCTCTCACTTACCCAAACCCAGATTTATGGGCTCAATGTGGAGTGGTTAGGAAAGACATTTAAAACCAATCAGGCCCTTGGAGAGGCAGATCCAAGCAGCCCAGACTGTGCTCATTATGCTGGAGAATAGGAAAATAAAGCCGTCAGGCTCACCAGACAAGTAGGTTATTTGTACTATTCTTTTTAATGATTAGTTTCTTTAATAATGCCTTCTGCCTGCAGTGGGAGAAACTCTCCATCGTGCTGCTGATGGATGACACTCCCATGTGACCAACAAAACCCAATTTTAATGTTTCCTAATGCCACTGAGAAGAATGAAAAGGCAATTATTGCTTTCCTCCAGCAAAGCCCCAGGTGCTGCTGAGCACGAAGGGGTGCAGGTTCCTTGGTCAAGGACCATTGCACTCAACTTGTCTGAAAACTTTCATATACACAGGCCAGCTTCCAAAATGCCAACTTGGAGGCGAAAAAGCAAAGTGGAACTTCTGGGTTTTTTCCCCCCTTAGTCTCTCTATCCCTTACATCAGTCACTGGCTAGATCTCCCATGCATGATGCACTCAATATTTAGGAGAGAATGTCCCACAGCTGAGGCACCTGGTTTGGATGCTCTCCTTCCCTCCCAAACTCCATGTGAACCTTGGCCTTGGCCTGCAAGGCATCTGCCAGAGCCTAAGGGGACAGATCCATGGTGTGGATTGATTGCAAGAGCCATTACTGTAAATGATCTATCAAGGACCTTCTTAGCAGCTTGCTCTGGTGGGACCCAGAAACCAGGGAGGGCATAAGGGGAGACTATGCCTTTTTAATACCGTCACTTTAAAAAAAGTCCATCTGTAGAAATGGAATAAAAAGGATCCTGTTAAAATAGCATCAATATTCCATGTTAGAGAAGCCAGAGATTTAGGGGAATTTCTTTCAGTCTTTGAAGGTTTCCATCTCATACAAAACTCTGCGTATTGTCACGGATATTGCCCTGTCACTCATGTAATTCCAGCATGGCTGGGGGGCTGAAAAAAGGGGAATTTTTTATTTCCATGGCAGGGTGAGGGAAGGTGACCTCTCCCACATGCGCCAAGTTAATCACCATCGTGCCTTTCCTTTGCTGCCCAGACCAGTACCCCTAATTACACTAACCTATTTTTCATGATACAATGGGAGAGAGTTTCGGAGGAACAGAGCTCTGACAGGGAGAAATTAACCTCCTTCCCTGAACCAGGATACAATGGCTGTTTATTTTTCCCTGCGGCACCGTTATCCTCAGCAGAATGGCCCATGGAACAAGAGTAATACATGGGGCAAGCACAGAGCAGGGATCCATCCCATGCACACCAGGTACTCAGCCAATTCCTGAACAGCCAGGCAGTTGTCACCTGTTAGGAAGAAGTTCCAGCCCTCCTCCCTGAAACATATTGCAATTACCAAAGCAATTGGAATTTTAATCAGCAACACCACGGAAGTGTTTCTGACTCAGTCGGCTGTGTCAGAAACATACAAACAACCCCCAAATTAAACCCTTTATCGCTCTGACACCGTCTGGAAAATCTCTGTCTTTTCCTGGCTCTTTAAATAGTTGATCCAAGACTTGCTGGCCCCTAAGCCCAGCTGCAGAGAGCAACTTCAGCACTAAGGGCTTTGATCTTCCCTCAGGCAAAGCTTCTGAGCAAAGCCTGGACATTGGGCTCCAGGGCACAGCCTTAGAAACCTTCCTTTAGGAGGATTATGAATGGCCATCCCTGTTTAGGATGGGAGATGAGGGGATTTCTTGGCAGCATCCCTGCTATCTTCGGCTCACCCTGCTGCTCCCGGGACCATTGGCACTGCTGGCACCTGCTGGGTGGGTGAAACCCAGCCCTGGCACAGAGCAGAAGGTGAAGGTGCCAGGTGTGCCATGAACCCCTTTCTGCATCCCCATGGTCATCACTGGCACCTCACCTCTGTGTGAGCCAGGTCCCCTCCCAGCACACCTGTCAGCATCCCAGCTCACCTGTCTGCGAGGACAGCTCTTTCTGCCTGCTTGGGTCTCACCTGATTTATTCCTTTGGCCCAGATGTGCCACTGATGCCCTCGCCCTGGTCCCTTTCCCCACTCCCAGTGACCAGCCGGAGGCCGGGCACTTGTTTTTGCCTTCCCCAGGTCTGCACGCTGCCGTGTTCCTACCGCAGGAAGCAGAAAACTAGTTTAACATCTCATTTATTTCATAGATGAGAAAGTAATTCCCTGCTGAATGATTGTCCTGAACCAACAATTCAGAAAGCAGGAATTTACAGTGCCTGCCGGAGCCGGGAGTGCATTACTGTAGTGCTGCTCTGTGATGGAGTTGAAATATGTTTTTTTCCCTCCTGTTAGCCTGAAGAGAAAAGCTATTAAATATGATTAAGGTTAAGAGATTGCTAAAATTACAAACAGCCGCCATTCAATTATTTTGGTCTATAAAATGCAACACAGATTGGAGTTATTTCTCCGAAATGTGTTTTTAGAAAATAACACAACACAACTAATGTGGTTTGATGTAGCAAATCAGGTTTCAGATACTCCTCGTAATGCAAAACTAAAAGGTTCATAATTTAACTCAAAGTTCATAACTTCAAGTCGTCAGGTGGTTGCTCTGTTAAAAAAGTGGGGGGCCAAAAAATAGAATCAATCCTGCCCCAACAAATACGCCGTGGAGTTGTCTAAAGACGGAGAGTCAATCAGTTTTAGCACCCATTAAAGCAAAGACAGAAAAATGCAACAACTTGGCATAACAGTCACACATTTTTTATGGAGAATAAATCTCCCCAACAGTCCCTGCAATTTCCAGCGCGGCCTGAGGTGGGTGTGAGGGACGTGCCGGGGCTCGGAGCCTCTGCCAGAGCCTGAGTGGCTCACTGGGAGGGTTGGTGGGCTGGCACTGAGGCTGTGGGCATAGGGACAGTGCCTGAACCCCACCACACCACTGGCTCACGCACTGCCAGGCTCACAATGCCCCAAAGAGACTCCACTAAAATGTATTTTCTGTCAGCAAGGTGCAAGGAGCTGAAATAATTGGAAAGTTGGAAAAAAATGTGGATGGGGATGTAGTAACGGCTAGAGACTTGTGTTATTACGGTTAATAAAATATGAGGGATTGCATTATTCTGCTGAAAGCAACACAAACCTTGCGGGGTCCCCGGAGGCTGGATCTGGAGTTGTTTCCAGCAGCAAACTCGGAGTGAGCTCAGCACAGAGCCAGGCATCAGTGGCTGGGGACAGCAGAGGGCAAGGCAGGAGGTGTCTGGTGTGCTGGGCACTCGTGCCATGCCAGCGGCATCACCAGCCCCATCCCACAGCCAAAGGAACCACCCTGCTGACCCAGCAGTGCTCAGGCATGGTGAATTCATGTCTTAGGAAGATTTCTCACTTCCTAGATGCTGATTATTTACCTGACAACATCTGCATGCCTGCAAGATCCACATATTCCCACTGTGGTTATCCCAAGAGCCCGAAGCAACACCCAGAAAAACCATTTGCTTCCACTTGTTACAGTTTATACACGAGGCCCTTTTTGTAGGGGGTTGGAAAGGGTTAATGTGTGAGAAATAGACCATTTGATGAGTAAGTGCATGATTAGGACCCAACGGATCGATAATTTCTTATAAGTATATAAATAATTCATTCTGCTAATGTGCTTATAATCACCTTGCACGTACCCACTTGTGTCTCACAACAGCTACTCACTCCTTCGTCAGCCCCACGTAAAGCAACGTGGGGCGGAGAAAACAGAGCAGACACTCCTGATGCTACACCAGGACTTGGCTGAGCAGGTCGGATTTCCAACAGAAACCTCTTTAAAAATACTGGATCTCAATCTCTTGCCCTTGTGAAGAAGAAAACACCATTTCCTGCAACATGAACAAGTCATGTTGTCATAATCAGGGCTGTGTATCCAACCACCCAGTGCATCTGGTCACTGATGGCATGTCCACACCCAGAGGCTTTGGGGCAGTGCCTGGGTTTTGTTGAGGTGCTGTCCTTTGCTAAGGTCCTGTCATTTGCAAGGAGCCAGTTGGATGACATCCCAGTGGCAGGGAATTTCCAGTATTCCAGCCCCTCACTCCCTTTCCTGCCTGTATAGCTTAAGACCAGCCTGAGGACACCCCTACACCTCCCCTCCCTCTGGCTGGTTCCCAAACAGCCCTTCAGCACGTGGACCAGCAGAGAACTCTCTCTGACAGGTAATTAGCTGCAGAAAAAAAAGCGAATGAAAACCAGAGTCCAGATTAATAACAATGCACACGCACATATTTGTCTGGAGATGCACAGTGAATTACTTTAATTTACCAAAAGCGCCTGGTTTATCTGCAGATGGGAATGGATACATCTTAATTTCTGCTTGCCTTTGGGAATTGCAGCATCAGCCAGGGAGCAAGGAGAGACTCCAGCCTTTCCCATCCCTTGGTTGTACCAGAAAGTGCCATCCCCACTGGCAGACTCATGCTGTGTGTCTGTACCCACTGTGACACTGGAGGTGACAATCAGAGAGGACAGGGGCCAATAGATCCTGATAATTAATGCTGTTTTGAGGAGAAAAAGGAAGAGAAAGTGCTGCCACTTCAAACTGACCCTAGAAACTCCCAAGGGCGTGTTGAATGATGAAAAAGGGCAAAAAGAGACTGAAATAAAAGCACCAGCCAGCCCTGGCACAGCAGCACTGGAGACAAAGCCATGTGCTGGGCTCTTCCTGGGGCACATGGCTCCTCCTTGCTCAGGTGGCAGGAACAAGATGGGAACGTAGGTGAGCTTTGCATTTTCCTTCAAGGCTCATTGCTTTACAGTTTCAACCTTAAAGTTGAATTTCAATTACATGACCAGCAATATTCACTTAATGAAAAGTACCATCCTTGCCTGATGGGCTGCAGTGGGAAGGAAGGAGAGGAAAAAGAAGGATTAAGCATCTCTCCTGTGAGAAAGGCACCTCACCTGTCCGCGTCCCAATACCTTCCTCATTCCCAGGATGCTGATGCAGAGCCAGGGACACTTGTCCCAGGCAGAGCCTCACAAATCTCAGATATCATTTGAGGAGCAGGTTGGTATAATCCACCACCAGCACTGCTCTGCTGGTGGGATGGAGGGATGGATGCCCCTCATCCCCTGCTGGGTACCACTCTGCTGGCAGCATAGATGGAAATGAAGCAGCACGTGGCTCATTAGGGATTGCAGGGAGGGTTGCCAGACACCCATCCCAAGCAAGGTGTGCAAGGGCCTGAGGCAGAGGCAGCACAGCATTGTTCCCAGCTCTCCTCCTTCTGGATACCCTGGGGCCTCGCTGGCTTACTGAAAAGACCATTACCTTAGGATTAGGCTTCCATCTGATTCTCATCAAAGGCTCTGGTCACCACCTATTTGCTTAACACCAGACCTTTCAGGCACCATCAAATTTAACAGGGCTTGACAGATTCAGGATTAAACACAAAAGCCAGACAAATCCATACTTTCACAGGAGGCCCCAGTGGATGCACCAGGACAGGCAGGAAAGCAAAAAATGAGCAAAGGGAAGAGGAAAGGGAGGCTCATACAGCGTCTGCCTGGTGCTGCTCATGCCAGGAGCATCACCCCTGTGCCAGCAGCCCTCTGACCTCTCCCCTCCCCAGCTAGGATGCTGTTTGCTTCTTTCTCTCACTTTTCTCAGCTTATCCCCTCTCTGGCTACTGCAGCACATGGAAGCCAAAGCCAGTAGCAGGGCTCGAGAGCTGACAAGCCTTGCAGCAGCAGGAGCAGCTCAGGGATTCCAGGGTACAAGGTCTAGTTTATAAACCACTCCACTCCCTTAGTCAAACAGAAGCTCAAAAGCAGCAGGTCTGATTGAATTACACGTTTAATATTTAACAAGGGGTCAGGCTAGATAATCAAATAGTCCTTTTGGGCTGAAAATTAGTCCTGGGGTCAGTACAGAGCCTGCAAAGCCTCTACTCTGCAGCAAGGGGAGTTATTTCTTTCCATTCCAGTAGTGGCCACAGAAGGTTCAGGCAGGGAGCTCGGCAGAATCCAAGATATTTTAAAAATACCATTAGAAAGGAAACACAGAATATATTTTATCACTAAATGAAACTTCCTTGATGTTATAGAAACAAAATTTCAGAATTAATATGTCTGCTTCTGTCTTAGCTTGTTGTCTCATCCTGCTTATGGGAATATCAAACGTGTCTGGAAACTGTTGCAATCCAAGTCTGAACCTCTTTTTAATTTTAAATCAAGAGACATAAAGGAAACAGACGATTTGTTCTGACAGAGTGAAAGAAACTGCCCCCAGCTGCTTTGGCATGTGCTGGAAGCCCCCAGGTGATACCTGCAGCCTCCGAGAGCTCCAACCTGCCCTGGTTGCCCACCCTGTGCCCCCAAACCAGCAGGTGAGCAGCCACCACCAGTTTTCCTGAGAATGGGAGCCCTCCTGATGCTCCCATCCCAGCAGGGACAGCTCCAGCCCTGGCCTTGCCAGACCACAGCCCTCCCCGACATAATTTATCTGCAGCTGTGAACAAGCACGTCCATTCTGTGAACAAATTGGAGTGATAGCCAGTCACTGATAGCAATTCCCAGTAATTAAATGTGAATTAATTGATTTACCAAGCGATGCACTTGCTTTATGTATGGTGTTTTTATTAGCAAACCCTAGTTACTTAAGTAATTTCCAAGGCATATTTATTAGCGCTGCATAAATCTGAGTAAACAAGTCATTTTTAATTGTGGAAATAATTAAAAATGGCCGTGTACATTTACTGAGGATCACACCCAGCCAGGGCTGTGGTCGAGGAGGCTTTGCCCCTCCTGCCTGGCACCCTGGGCTGTGCCACCTCCCAGTGTGGCCATCCCAGGCTGTAATACCCCATTGCCATGGGAAGCCACCGCTTCTCAACAACAAAACATCCCTTCTCAGATTTATTTCCCACCACGACACCCCCCAGTTGGTGCAGGGGCCATTCCCACAGCATATCCCACCCCAGTGGCAGCACCACAGGCAAAGGAGTGTCCTCCTCCATCCCCCATGTCCCCCACACTCCTCCTCACCTCCCCATCTCACACAGAAAGACTCCAAAGGCTTTTTTTGGGGGGGGGTCTCATGATTAAAAAATTGGCTCTGCAATGCTTTATGCATGCATCTGTTATGCTAAAATAACCCTCCTTCCTAACCATGCCCACCTGCTGTCTTTTTCAATTTTAAGTATTTCTAAGTAGCAATCAAATCAGTATAATTTGTTCTTTATCTCAGAAAAACCATTGTGAAAGAAAAATGTGACCATTATGTTACATCAGGGAAAAATAGCAGCCCTTTCTTTCCAGCCTTCTCTCTGTTCTATCAGATCTCAGTCGTCATTATGCCCGTCAGATTTAATATTGCTTGAATGCTCTGAGCTTTCTTTAATCACTGCAACCTTTCTGCCATCCCCGAGCTCCCCCCTCCCCAAGGTTAAGGCTTTTTTCCTTTCTTTTTTTAATTCAGATACATAAATACTCGTATCATGAATGCGTTAAGGGTTTCCAGGAGACGGCTCTGGGGTTTGTTTCGGGAGCTGGCTGCTCGCAGCAGCGTTACCATCAGCTGCTATTGTGTGAGGATGGAGGGGCTGGATCTGGGGACATGGGATGCTCCAGACAGAGCCACCACCCACCGCCTGCTCTGGAGAGATCAGAACAACAACCCGGGCAAATATTGATGCCATAGTCAATCTTGAGATTAGGATTGACTGCCGAAACACACCCAGGGTGCTGTAAAAACATTCAATGCTGCAGATTTCAATAAAGCCCATGGATCAGAGGGCAACACTAAATGACTATTTATAGACTCTCTGCAGAGGTAGGGCAAGAAAGGGAGCCCATTACAGTTTAGATCAATCCCTTCACGTGCCAAGGGCTGACTGTGACGCTTTGGGGCAGGCTTTGGGAAGATACTTCTTTGATTTAAAGGATGGGGCAGCAGAACCTGTCATCCATAAAAGGGTCACTAATGAGTGGGTGATTTTCAATCACCCAATTCCTCGAAGGCTTTTGAGCTCAAGGGATAACCCTCTGCTGCTTTAAACCCCTTTCAGTTCACCAAAATCCCCCAGATGGTTTCTGGCCACCCTGACCCCCTGAAAGCTGCACTTGGGCACACAACTGGCAATGCCACACTGGAACTGAGCCCTGGCTTGATAAATGCCTTTCACATCCTTTGGATGAGACATTAGAGGAACCTCTCCATGCACTGCAGCAGCTGGGGAACCTGCAAAATCAGCCACGGCTTCTGATAACACCTCCAACCCGTGTTATCTCCATGGACTTTTCCCAAGACATGTCCATGGGGACTGTGCTGCCATCAGCACAGATGTGGTGCTCCCCACATGGGAGGGCTCTGAGGAACTGGGCCTCCGAGAAACTTCTCCTCCAGACCTCAGAGCAGCTTTGGCAAGAATAGATGCTAAAAATAAATCCTGTCCTTTCCTTCCCTTTTGACTTCCCAAATGCCAGCCTAAAAATAAGAGCCATTTGCAGGAAAATCCCCCGTGGCTGAGACTCCTTCTCCCCGTCTCTCTCCCAGGATACAATGCTATCGCTGTTAAGCGACCTGCGAGCACATCTTCAACAGATGAGGAGAATGGCACACAAGGTTCAGATCATTAACCAGGCAGCCAGGGCTGGGGTCAAGCATTTCCATTTACGAGCAAACTCCCCTTTGCCAGCTCTTCAGTCCATGAAGTCAGCCCAGATCCCACAGATGACCACATCCTCTGGAACGAGGGGCTGTGGGATCAAGCCCCCCTTCCACAGCCTCCCCTCTGCCCTGCCTTCCTCCCCCAGCACACCCTGTGCACGTGCTCTCCAGCCGGCTCAGCTACACTTTGCAGAGCCTGGTTTCCATAAATAAAAATTAAGCAAACACTTAACGAGCGTCATGCATATTAATACCCTCCAGGTGAAGGTTAGCACGAGCTGTGATTGTGGCAAATCCGCATTTGATTAGATTGACTTGAAAACAGGGGAGATAAACAATGCACAAAACCCCTAAAAATTACTATAATTTATTCTTTTGACCTCTGCAAGTTTCTCGGTTTTATGTAGCTTCAGCCTCCTTTGTGCAAAGGGATTTTTCCCTACTCAGGGCACTTCAAAGGAGAAGGTGCCAGCACATGAAAAATGACTGCTCCCCTCACCTCTCAAGTTGCTCCCCACGTGTACACATGACATCTGTACAGCCAGTTGGAGTGTTTGACTCAGCTGGCTTGTGAAAAGCTCCTTGTGGAAGCAAGACACCCATTATGGGTCCCTCTGCTGAACCTGGAGTGGGATGGCAGGGCTCTGGGATAAGCAGGAGGTGTTGGGGATGGCAGACCTGACACTCCAGTTGCCTTCTCTCACAAACTGCAGTGGGTTTATTCTGAGCTGTGGCACTGCTGGGAAGCCAGTGGGATGGGGCTGGCTTGGGAAGCAGCACCAGGACTGTCCACAGCCCCAAGAGCCACATTCAAGTGCCCCATGCTGCTACCTCATTCAGACACAGCTGTGAGGTATCTTAGACACCTGCCCAAAACAAAAATATACATGTCCCAAAAGCTTCTCTCCCTCTTGCCTGACTTTAAACCAGTTTAAATGCAGACCTGCAAGTCCCACTGACTTTAAACTCCTGGCTCACCATGCAGTGAGGGGCAGGGATGCCCTTCTGATGGGCTGAACCAGTGGGAGCTGGAGGCTTTCTGCAGAGCTGGGGTAAATCCTGTCCATCTGGCACCCACAGTGTAACCATTTCCTCACCACCTCACCCCAGGTACAAACTTTCTAACAGTTCTATAACTTCACAACATCCTTCCCACAGCCCAGGCAGTTCAACCTGGGTCAAACCGCACCTCTGGAGGAGCACAGATGTTTGATAAGATCCCTCACGAGGGTCCCAATTCCTGAGTTTTTCCCAGCACAGCAGTCACTGCTTTCCCTGTGCTCTAACCCAAGCAACAAAAGACATTCCAGCTGCAGACAGAGTGCCAACAGCTGCTTAACAAACCCTGGTAAAGGCAACGTGGCAGGATCCAATCTGCAGCAGGAACTTCTCCGCGGGGTTTCTGCTCCGCTGCTGAGCAAAAGGCACATTTGCTGTGGAAGACGGACCATTGTTATTCATTCCTGTCCCGTCCGTGGTGACAGCGTTAATCACAGCAGTCTCCGGGAGAAGGATGCTAATGAAGATGTGATGCGGGCAGCGCCGTCCGCAGCCATTTCTCAATTCATTAGCATCCTGTCACTCCGAGGGGTGACCACGGAGACCCACGTTCCCACCTTTCACCAAAACATGACAGGATAATAAAGCAACGCTATTTTCAGTCCTGGGGACAAGCCGAACACGTTCCTTAAGCTCAGTGGTTGTTAAAGTGAGTCCCTAAACCCGGGAACAGAAACAAGGGACAAAACTCCAGCACCCAATTGAGCAACAATAAAGAGTCTTGGACCACTGCTCGCCCATAGGGAGGTCCAGCAACCCCATTCCTTGGTGCAAGGTGCCACTATACCCACAATAAGGTGCAGGGAACTGCATAGAGAGAGCCAAAAAATCTGTGTAGGTGTCCCAGGACAGGACAGACCTGGCAGCTGAAAGCAATGCCCTCACATCCATGCAATTGCTTTATTCAGTGGCAAAGACATGGAGAAGGGAACAGGCAGCAATGCACAACAGGAGAAACTCAAATATCTGTATCTGAGGGCTGGGCCGTGCTCCACCAGCCAGACAATGGCCAGTGTCCCCTAACATTTGTGCTCCACATCATGCTGGGTGAGCAGCACCTCTCTGGCAGGGCATATTTATTCCAGCAGCTCCATGTAATAATGAACAAGCCCATTTCACTACTGAAACCAGAGTCGGGCAATCACACTGCATCCTCAGGAAAGATGGGGGAAAGATATCCTCAGCAAAGATAACCAGACTGCATCCTCAGGAAAGATAACCAGCTTTAAGTTAGGAAATACAGCCCTCTGAGCCATCCAATGGGTGCCCAAGGTAATGTGATCATAGATCAGACAGGTTTCTAAGGTAGCTGTGAGCATCCTGCTCTACTGTGGCCAGGTTTCCATGCTGCTTCCATCACCAGGACATCTAAACTCAGTGTCTCTGCTCTGGCTGGGTGCTGTATGTTACCAGCAAACATTCAGATGAGCCGTGAAGCTCATGCAAGTACTCACTGAGTCTGGGGAGACACAGCTTTGCTGATCTCTGTTCTCTTGATGGTGGCTTCATCAAGAAATCAGGAATAACAGCAGCACGGAGTGACCCACCACAGGCTCCAAAGCTGTGGGTAGCCAACAGCTGGGAAATAGCCTTGTAAAATACACTCCATCCATCCCCAAATATGCCTGTCTGGCTGATTTGGGATATAGCCATAAACCAAGCCAGAGGATGCATTTGCAGACATTGGGAAGTAACCCAGTTTTCAGTTTGGGGCTTGTTTTTCACCCTCAGCAGACAGGGAGGGGAACGAGCCACATCTCCCTCACTGGGGCAGAGCCAAAGCACTCACCCTCCTCCAATAGGATCTCCTGGGAGATAACCCAAATCCCTCATGGCATGACAGGGTCCTGTGGAGTGCAGACTGAGCCTGCTGGAATAGTAACACAGGTTGGTGGGAACCTGTATATCTGCAAGCTAGAGCATTCTGGCTAGGAAAATTAAATTACACTTTTGGAAGGTGAAACAACATGCCTGTGTTTGAGTGGCAGCATCTGCTTTTAGCGAGACGCTCATGAGCAGGGAGTTTGGCAGATGCCAGTGTGACAAAGCAGCCAGGACGTCCCTGGCCATGTCTGCTTCCTGCATCCAAAAGAAATCCCATTGCTTCCCTCCCTTCTAAGAGCTAAAAAGGCTCTGGCCAGGGACACTCAAGGCAAAGGGCCCTGGCTCTGCAGCAGAGTGAGACAGGCATGTTTTGGCAGTGCCAGAGACCTCGCACTTCTCTGATTGAATTTCACTCCTGTCCCCTGGATACCTCCCGGCTTCCCTGCCAGCCTCAGCTGCGGCACAGCATCATCCGAGCTGTGAACACACAGCCAGCACATCCAGACACTGCTCCCGAGCCCTCCCCAGAGCTGTCAGCTCTCCACAGCCATCAGTGCTTCCTGATGGCAACAGGGCTTGGGGATGAGTGGGGGCAAACAACCAGGGCGAGGGGTCACCACAGGGAGAGGAGACAGAGCGAGATGCAGAGAAGACAAGCAGGGAACAGGAGCACATCCAGAGCCAGCCCACCTAAAGACACTGGCATGCTGAGACCCACGTGGGGACCCACAGGGGTCCCATCCCTGCACAGAGCCATCCAGCAGCAGAGCTGTGCAGGGATCAACCTGCCACAGCAACTGACCAGGAAAATGCCTTTGCCCTCCTCCCAGATGAAAGGAAGTGTTCAGTGCACTCTGACAATACAAACCTTTCCTGATCTGATGCTCATTCCTCTTGAAAACACTCAAAAAAAAAGAATAATCTCGCTCCCCCTCCTTCTCCCACAAGCTCACAAAGGTACTGGCTCTTCTCTTGTATGTGTTTTTTTTCTTTTTAAAGACCACACACTTCCATTTAATTAAAAGTTTCTACGTAGGAATGAGATTAATTAAATCTCCTTCTACCCAAGAGCCCTCTTATTGTGTTCACTTAAATGAGGTTTTAAAATGTTGTCTCTGTGCCGTATCTCGGCCAGTTGTCTCCAGATAACACTTGGGATGTTCTTCCAGCCTGTGCTATACCAACCCTCACCTCTTACAAGGAAATGAAGAGTGCAGGGCCAGCCCACTCTCTGCTTTGGAGAATGTTCAGAGTAAAGCTCAGGACACACATGGGCATCTCCAAGGATCCACTTGCACTCCCAACAGCCCTATAGGAGTCACAGTCTTCACCCAGCACTCGAAATTCCAGGAGAGAGCTGCCAAAGGATGCACAGCCCTGCTGGAGCACAGTGGAGGGGATGCAGCAGCTGGGACAGGACCAGTGCTGATGGATGATGAGTGAGAAGCACTGAGGAACCACTGCAGCCTCCACCACCTCCCAGCACCTCCAACCCTGGCTCCAGCTTCCCTGATGCAAATCAGTACATCAACAGCCTGAGAGATGCCACTTCCCACCCTGCCACTTTCCAGAGCCACCCACCCATTTCTCAGCACAGGTCAAGCACAAAGAGCATGAGGGGTGACAGCTGACAGGGTGATGCCTTTAACCATCCCAAATAAAAGGAAAAGAATAAAGCAGAAGAACAAGCTTCTCAGCTTTGGAGAGGTGACCTCAAGCAATGCTGCAAGAATGGCCCTGGCTATCCTGCACATGGTGCTCCAGTCATGCTCTTTGCATTCAAATTCCACCTGTTGCAGAAGAAATACCTTCCAGCTAATTCAGGCTGTCCACGACCACAGCAGGGAGCCTGACCTTCCCTTTCCTGGATGGCTCCCCAAGGTTCAACCCTGGTAAAGCACGGTGTTTGCATCCCACTTTCCAGAGGCATTTCATATTTCACCTGAATTGCCTACGATAAATCCTTATCGGAGTGCCCATGGCAAGCCTGTGGTGACTTTGTTCACTGAGATTAGCTCCACACAGATTAGCTCCTTGTGGTGCTTAGCCAGTTCACACACATTTCTGATAAACGTTTTGACAGATTTTCCTGACTTTGGTGGGGGGTGGAGGTGGAAGTGATGGGTGGGAGGGAGAAGAAAAAGACTCTTTGCCTGCTCGTGCTGCAGATAGTGCTGGAGACATGAAATATTCATTGCCTTTCAACCAGGCAGGGTCAACAAGCTGGCGAGCACTTCTGTACCCCCAGATAATACATCATCACTCCTTTCCCAGCCCTGCTCCAGCACCACCTCCTGGGTCATGCTTCTGTCCTGCACCATCCCAAGCCACCTGCCCTAGAGAAGCCAGGACTCCATGGAAGGATTCTGCTTCACCTGCTCCTTCCTCAGCATCCCGAGGAGGATTAAGGGCTGCAGGGGGATCTTTAAAGCTGGGAATATCAGGCAGCACTTGTCTCCTCCTGATTTGTGTCTCTGCAGCAAATACAGTAAATTAGGGGGGATCGCCTTAACCTTTGGCATTGTCTCTCCCCTGTAACTCTAATCTTTAATTAATTTCAAATCTGAGAAAAGACTTTCTAGATCGCAAAGTGACAATGAGAGCAGCAGGTATGTCACCTTTTGGTCAGTCATAGGGATTGTGGATGCTCTGGGTGCCACTCACACCCTCCCACCTGCACAGGACGCCAGTGGTGTTGGTAAGGATGCATGTGCCCAGGTTCCACCTCCACTGATACCTGAGTCTGTCCCTGGGACAGTCAGGACTGTGCAGAGAGGAGCACACAGCCCACCTCAGACAGGGCTGTGATCTGCCTGTCCTGCCCAGACACTCAGCCTGGGGATGGAAATTTCCACCATTCCTTTCATACACCCGTTTACTCTCCACTGGATTTCTCTGCTTGCCATTAGCCTTCAGAGCTCTGATTTGTTGCCCTGTCATTTGGACAAATGTTGATGGGCAGAAACAAGCAGGGCTTTCTTTCCCTCCCCCCTCCCCTTTTCTTTCTTTTTCTACCTTCCACACTATCCACTGCCAGCAAGAACATCAAGGGAAAAGGATGAACAACTGACCCATAAAATAAATACAGGGCTTACAGTTTCTGATAGAGATTAAATATTGTAGGAGTCATGACTAGATAAAAGCCGGTGGAAGGAAAAGCCTCAGACCTCAATAGAGCATTAAATAAAAAGAAAGCAGCACACCCAGACACAAGAAGATGTGTTGCAAGTTTTATGGAGAGTTTGATAATCTGAACTCGTTTTGCTTCAAACAGACTCACCCTCAGGAGTGCAGTTCAAACATGGCCCTGAGGAGAACAGCAGAGGCAGAGTGTGGCTCTGCCTCACCCTGCCCTGGGGCTGCCAGCCCCTGTCCCCAAACCACAGAGCTGTCCCCAGCCCCAGAGACACCCCCAGAGACACCCCCAGTGCCAGGCACAGTCATGAGTCACACATGGACCAAACAGGCTGGGGCAGATGGTGTGGGCACATAAGTGTTCTTAGGTAATGGCAGCTCCTCCAGAGTTCAAGGGCTTTGATGGGCACACTTGGCATGGTCTGCTTCCAACCCTGCCAGTCTCAACAGGGGAAGCTGCTGGCCTAAGAGTTTCCATTGAGCATGCAAAGGGTCCAACACCCTCAGCAAACCCTGCTCCTCAATTCCATTTGCCTCACTGCATAACTGCTAAAGCTCTCCTGTGACCCAGCTCCTGAACCTGGAGCTTGCCAGACCATCCCAGGTTTAATTTCCCTCCCTCAGCTTGCTAATTTTCCAAATTATGTAGATCCCAGGTCTGTTTTTATTCACACACCCAGGTGAGCAGTGCACCACATCACCCTACAACACAGCACCCACACAACAGCATGTACCTAATAATGGGGGGCAAGTCCCCCCAGCTTCACCTGCCCCCTCACACAAAGGAGCCCATCCAGGTGCACTCGAAACCCACTCACCAAGCCCCCCTTACCTGCAGAGCCCAGTCCTCATGTTCCCCACCGGTGTCCAGTGCTGGTCTGGTGTGGGCTGATCACAAAGTACTTACAGGTGTGAGTGGAAAGTGGCCACAGCTGGGCAGGGGAGGGGCAGGGTGAGGGAGGGCACAAGAGGGCACCACAGGGCACCCCACCTCTCCAGCCTACCCAGAGCGGGCAGTACCAGAACCTGTCCTGCATCTCACCTAAATCCTGATCCTTGTTTTCCTCCCTTTGTACCATTCCTCTTGATTTCCCTCAAGCACATGTTTTCCAGGCATGAAGACATGGCTACAGAAAAGCACAGCTCCAACACTGTTCAGTTCTGCTTAAAGTGCCCCAAATTTTAACACTCATGAGCACAGGAGCCTCTCACTTGCAGGCAAATCTGTTTTGGGGTTGCTCCAAAGCAGGCTGAGCACTGTGGGTTGGCTCTAGGACATGGCTGGGGTCAGTGCTGCTGCCCCTCTGCCCTGGGACCCCTCCCCAGGACTGGGTACACCCTGACACTCCAGCCAAGCAGCCAAAAAATCAGGCAAACACCAGTCAGAGTTAAAGCAGCAGCACAGGGAGAATTGGAGCCGCGCTCAGCAGCAAATTAGACATTTAAAAACTGAGGAGAGTGAGTGGTGAAGATTAAATGCATTATAGATTTGCTGGAGGAGAGGCGAGAGAAGCAAAGGTGGATCATTGACACCCCTCAGGCAACTGGGTGAAGATTTGTTTACGTACTGGTGTGTAATCAAGTGGGAATGAATGCAAGACACGGGGCCTTAATTTTTCATTTGCAATCAAGGCCACGTACACACCTTTTCTTAGTCACAGAAAAACACTGCCACGCTCCCTCTCCCTGCTCAGCAGCATTACCTGGAGAAGGGACAATTACCAGGGATAATCGGGCTGATTGCGGACAGGAGCAGTGGAGGAGGGAACACTCCAGGGTTGCAGGGAAGGGCTGTGATTGTGGGAACAAGTCTGTATCCCAGGTCCTGGTCAGTGTTAGAACAATGCCCCAGGCACTGTGTCCCCCTGGCTGGGAGTGGGTTACTTATGGTGGGACACATGGGAGCTGTTTCAGGAGCATCACCTGGATGGTGTGCTGGAGCACGGGGATGGATGAGGTCCCTGGGATGCTATGCCTGGGCTGCAGCTCATTCCCATTGTAAGAGGCTGTTTTCCAGTGCTGGGGAAAAAAAAAAGAAAAAAATCATCACAGACTGTGTGAAATCTCACACTTGACTTGTGGCTCTGCCAGACTTGTTGAGAGGACTCCTGGAAGAAGTGCTGATGCCAGGGTCCAGTCTGGGAAACGTGGAGGAGCTGAGAAACATGAATGTCAAAGGTAGGACATGGATGAAGGGTCTGAGGAGGAGGATGATATTGGAGCAAGCTGTGCTTCAGCCACGGGGGACATGGGCCAGCACCTCCCATCCTGGGAACAGACACAGGGACCAGGTATGGAGAACGTAAAGCTGATCATGGGCATGGAAAAGAGCAGAGAGGAGACAGAACAGAGACAGGACAATGGAATGGGGGGAGAAAACAACACGGAGAGTCAAGGCTGGAGATTACCTCCTCCATCTCATTGAGATTCCCGTGCAGGTCCCACTTTGAGGAGCTGCTGCCAACCTGTCGCAGCTGCGGTGCTCGGAGGCAGTGAGGTGCTGGCCCCGAGGGAGGCTGAGAGCAGAGAACAGAGGAGAGAGGAGGGCGTCTGATCAAATATTCCCTTTGCTCCTGGCAGCCTTCACATCTCCCGCTTGCTCGTTCCGTGCGTGCCTGCTCCGAGTGTGCTCCGGAGGGCGAGGTGCCACCAGCACTGCTCGCTCCGCTTGTCGCAGCAAGGAGGGAGCTGCAAGGGCTCCCAGGAGGGAGGATGCTGCTCTGACAGATGCTTAACTTGGGGTACCCAAGCCGAGGGCTCAACACCCCAGATGTGACACGGTACCAACCACCCCCTGGCTGGGAATCCCACTTTTGGGCAGTTTGTTGAGGAAGAGGAGGGGATCCTGTTCACCCCAACAGGTGCTGAGAGCCAGTGCCTGGAGACTTGGGGAGGTGAGAAGGTCAACACTAGTATTGATGGAATACAGAGCAGGAAAACAGGATTTCCAGGATTTCTCTGGGTACAGGGCATGAGAGCAGCTCTGTCAGCCACCATGGGGAGTGAAGCAGGGAGGCAGATGTGGGTCTGGCTCACAGCACAGTCCTAAGACAGAAACAAAACTTTCCAGGGCTGCTAAACCTCCTGTCTCTTCTGAACAGGCTCAGTTCCCCCAGCATCTGGGGGCAGTGCCCCCCCAAAACACACTCGGGCTGCCCAGCACCTGGATCCCACTCACCTAGGACTACAGAGCTGAGGGACTGCTGAATAGCATCTCTCCATACCCTTCCTATCTCTATTCTGCATCCCTATTCCATCTGTGTGCATTATTCCCATGCTGCCCACATCACTCTGGGTCTGTGACTTACAGGGCTGCTGCTATCCTGCAGAACAGGATAAGGAACTGGAGCGGGAGAACACGGCTGTGGGCAGATAGGCAGAGGCACACGGGTTAGAGCTGATATTAATGTGGCTCGGCCTGTGCTGACAGGGAAAATGGATGGAGAGCTCTGCAGCCAGCACCAGCACCTCGGTGTGAGGTGTGACAAGTCCTTCTGAGCAGAGAATGGGGGTCTATCAGTCCATCCACCTCCGGGTCACTGAGGGAGAGATGAGCCCAGAGGGGTGAGCAAAGAGCAGACCTGATGTGGGACAGGAAGATACCCTACAGGCACCAGGTGTGGGTCCACCTGTTTGGCACCCTCTGGCAGAAAAGAGCTGAAGGAGCTGGTGATGTCCTCACTCACAGCAGCTCCAAGGGGTCTCTCTCCAGGAGAGCCTTTGTTTGGAAGGATGTATGAGCTCTCATACTATTTCTCACAAATTCCAGCAGCACAGCTGGCCCTCAGCTGGCCTTTTGTTACTTTAGCAGAGTTTGCTTATTTAACTCGAGCTCTTTATTGCACTAAGATTTTGTTTATTCACCTAAAGTTTATCTTTTCACTTACAGTTTCTTAATTCACTTACCGTTTATTTTTTTCACTTAAAGTTTGTTTATTCGCTTGAAGTTTGTTTTTTCCACCTCAAATCTGTTTATTTGCCCGAAGTCTGTTTATTTAACTGAAACTGACCACGGAGCTTGTAATTTGCAGCCCCGTGCAGGGAATGCAGAGCTCTGACCAGCTGCACAATCATCCTGCACCTCCCCAGAGACCCCAGAAAGCCCCCACCCTGCTCCCTCTGGAAACAGGACAAGGCCAGTTTAAACTCCTAATGGCCACTAGACTGAAACTCCTTTCCTGGTTGTACTAATCCAGAGGTAAATTGTTACCCCAAGTGTTGTGTTTTAGATGGAATTTGGGTTTTTCCCTTCACTGATGAAGCTGCTGGGACCCAGCCCTAGGGGGACACACGTGCCCCTGTCCAATCGATGCTACCAGGAGCAGATGTTATCCCAGGTGGCACAACACCAGCCACTGCCTGGAAAATGGGATTGGATCTTCAGAAAAAGCTATTAGCCCCTTGTCAGGACCCTCTGATGAGAACTGACTGGCTGGCACGGATCGATGCTGCCAGACACACGCTCACACCTCGTCCCTGCTCCTGTGTATTTCAATCACCCAGCCCAGGATCCAGGTACATGTTACCTGATGGGAGTTAAAGTGTCATTTATCACTAATTACTTTACATAGCATAAGCTTTTTGGCAACTTCAGCCTGGCAGAAAAGGTTGTAGTTACAAGTTGGACTCAGTTACTCAGTTAAAATAATTCCTCCCTGTATTTGGTTATAAAAAAGAAGAATATTAAGAATTGTATTACTTACCTAATAAAATAACTGTGCAGTTAGGACCAAATTACTACTGCAACTTTTGAAAATGTGACATTCAGGGCAAAGACTATATTATTCTTTCAAATAATGATAATTTTCTTAATTTGCATAAAAAACCTGACCATGTCCTCAGCTCTGTGTAAAAGGACAGGCTCAGCAGCCACAGGGTCATGTCTGTGGGGAATGTCTTTGCAGTTGGACACTTGGGATATGGGAGTCACTAACTCAATGTTATTCTTTCCAGCTTTTCCCACCCATGTTTTTGTTATCTCAGTGTCTCAAAGTTAACGCAGAGGGTTTCTCCAGGAAACTGATCCTGCATGCTACAGGTAGAGTTTTTTGTCACTTATTTGAAATGCCTGTGTAGGCCAGAAAAGCAAAGGAGTGAGTAGGAAATGGGAAGAAAAGCACCACTAAATAACCTGGAAACTCTGAAAGACGTGGACCCCTGAGAGGATAAATTATAGACACTGCAAGTGTGAGATGCAATTAGCGCTGGCTCGAGGAGAAGAAAATCATCGTGAGCCGGCACGGGCGGCTTGTGAGTCTCAAACCTCTTCTGCATTGAAATAATTGCAATAGCCATGGAAACCATCAAAGCCTCTCTGTTCATTTCGGGTAAGATCTGGTTTCTCGGCTTTGCCCTGCAGTTTTTCCCCCTCTCAGTGTCACAATTTCTCCCAGAAAAAAATGTTATTTCTGGCATAATCCCATGAAGAGCACTGAGCTGGACACCGTCCCCAGCACAGAAATTCCAGTCTGTGCATCCTCCTGCAGGCTGGTTGAGCGTGGCTGTTCTGGCAGCACGTCCCTCTGTACGATCTCCTCGAAAAGCGACTGTCTTTCTTTCTCCTCCCTCTTTGTGCAAAACACAAAAGATTGATGGTTCTAATTTCGGTGCCACAGCTGCCTCACAGCCCCATTTCAGAGGGAAAGGCTGGAGGAGGAGTGCACGCTGCTGCCCCTGAGGGTCTGAGGCTGAGGAGGCAAAGGGATCCTTCCCAGCAGCACTTGTTGGGAGTTTGGTGTCCTGAGGAGAACAGATATTGTGTGTCACTATTCAGAAATCCCAAGGACTTTGGGGGGAGATGCAAGAAAATCTGGCAGTGCCAGAACTGAGAGGGAGATGGAAAGGGGGCAGAGGAGGTCGTGTGTTTCTACACTCACCTTCCACATCAGGATTTGAACATGCCTGCTATTAAAAGCTCATGTACCAACCTACCCCAGCTTGGGAAGGTTGGAGTATCAGTGACAGATCAGTTTTCTCTGAGTAAATACTACTCAAATAAAGCAACTCAGCAATCATAAACGAGAAACTTGTGAAATCTGCAGAATATTTAATGCAGGTTTCACTCCTCTTGCCCCAGACAGTGCTGGGTTTTACCTGCCCAGACCCAGCTCCTTTTGGCCACACTGGTGGGCAAGCTCTGATGGTGGCCTCTTTAACAGCCAGGGATAAAGAGTTCAAAACAAGATCTAGTTTTGTAACATTAATTTTTTTTTATTAAGAAGACAGATATTTTATAGTACTTCTTTTCCTTTGTAAAAATGGGATACATGAACCAATACAAAATGTGAATGGGAACAGATGGATATGTATTTTCTTACACTGTAACATCTTCCATGGACACCTTAAAACAGAACTGGCCTAAGGGGAAAAAATAAAAAGGCCGGGTAAATAAAGAACAAGGTTGTTTATCATCAGTTCCGCGTCCTTCATTTGTGATCCTCCTTTAAACAAGGTTGTTCTTTCTTCACGCTTCAAAATCCTAATGATCTAAAGCTGTACAAAGTAATACTCAACAATACATTTCAACAGTGCACTGTATACTGAAGAAAAAATACATAAACCGATATACAACTAAAATTCATAATTTCCTGTTTTTTCTCCTGTTTTTATGTAGTTTTTTTTTTAATTATTATTTCCTTTTTCCAATGCGTGGGGCCGAAATTTTGCAATCTACCTGAGACGGAAAAACACCAATCAAACACATGAACCTGAGACATGTCAACATTGTAAGTCAAAGTTACATCGGTAACACTGCACTACGGTACACTTCCAAACAAAGATGGGCTGCTCAAGGCCAGGATGCCCGTCCCGTCCCGACCTGACTGCTTCTCACTCGATGGGGTTTGGCAATGGTGCTGAGGGCTCAGGAAAGAGCTGCGCTCGACAAAAAAATCTGCTCGGAAAGGAGGGTGTTTCTGGAGGGTCTGCTTGTGAAGAGGGGACAGACGGAATACTGCCGGAGAACGGGCTCGCTCGATGTGTCAGGGTCCCCTCCCCGTCCCCAAAAGAATCCTGCGCTGTAATGGTTCTACCAAAACCAACAATTAGAAGAAAACAAACACGCTAAAACATCCCCACCCGAAAACCCCTAAAAAGCCCCCAAACCTGACGCTAAGATTAATGCTTCCCTTAAATAAATCAGAGATACATTTGCCACGTAAACACAATAAAAAAAGTATCGCTCGAAATCCATGATTACTCACCCAAAAAAAAGTCAGCATATATAACTTTATACCGTCCTCCCGCTGCGGTTTGCTACCTGTCTCCTACGATTCCGATTGAGCCAGAGTCTCCTGTGCACCTATGGCTTTAGTGGTCATTAGCACGCTCGTTTTAATTCCCACGTTTTACTTAGCGGGTAGAAAAAAAGGCAGTTTTGTTCATCCAGCCACTCTCCAGGTCTGGGCTCGCACATCAGAGGGGCTTTTACCTGCTGCCCCTGCTGCTGCCAAGTGGGAGAGGGATGAGGAGATGCCCCCATGCCCAGGAGGGCTCTGCCTGTCCAGCAAGGAGCCCACTCCCACATCCCCGTGGCCGAGCAGCACCTCTGCCGAGCTCCAGCCCATTTCCCAGCCACCACCATCGAAAGCACCTGAAACAGCCACAAAGTGGGGCTCAGGGTAGGGGGGTTGTTATCCGAGCCCTGACGGCGACACGGGAACGGGACACGGGCACACTGAACTGCAAACTACGCGTCTAAAATGTGCTGGTTCTCCTCCGATGAGCTTGAGTTCTGAACGGAAACCGGTGAAGAGAAAAAAAGGGGAAACACCTTCAGAGAAAACGCACCTACTCCACAGGGTCCCAGCTGGCAACTCCAGGAACAGGAAAGGGGAAACGAAGAGCCACAGAAACCCGAAGGGAACTAACGCACAGAAGCCCCTCTTCTTCCCAGCCTCCCCCCGACCCGAACGAACAGAAATTAAACAAGGCACAGAATCTTCTGCAAATGACTTCACTAAACTAAATCCAAGCTGGACTTGGCCAAAAAAAGAAAACCCAAACGAACTGAGGTGTCGAACAGCAGAGTGTACTTTACGAGGAATATTTTTACACAGCGAATCCCGGACCCTCCCGGCCTCACCGCTCTCCACCCATTTGCTTTTTTTTCCTTAAAAAAAAAAGACACAAGCTGGTTGCAACTTCCAAGATCACTGTCTCTGTAGCATTTAAATAGGGCCAGTAGTAACCATCCACGGTTGGACACCTCATGGGAACCAAGGCTGCTCTAGATGAAGTACTCTTTCTTTTCCTCGGAGTTGTTTTGTCCCCCCTCTGCGTTGATGATGGCTGTGTCTGCGTCGGCTGCATCATCTGCTCCTTTGGCTTCGTGGGTGAAGTATGTACCTGCAAGAGAAGTGGAGGCTTCATGGGATCTCAGCACAGTGTTAAGGGAGAGATCGATGAAGGAAAAATGCCACCAGGTGAGAAACTGGAGGGGGGTTCTGTCACCTGACACAGGACAACCCCACAAGTGAGGGGACACATGTGCCAGGCCCCTCATCCTCCAGTTTCAGTCTCTGTCTTACCTTTATGTCTGGCAAAATATCGCCCTAAAATGATGAGCAGGCAAAGCATTGCGAAGACAACGACGGCCACGACGCCGCCAACCACGGCGTGGTCCACGCTCCGTATCGCCCCTTCCTCACCTGCGCGGGAATCTGTCGAGATCAGAAGAGGAATAAGAATTGGGGACTTACTACGGTGCTCTCGGCAGGGTCTGGCTGCAGCTGCTCCCAGGACAAGGCAGAGCCACCCTCAGGCTCTCCAGAGGAGCAGGGGTGAAGCATGGAGCTAACTAGACAGATGAGTTCAGGCAGAGGAACTTCGTCCGGAGCCGAACTGATCTGGCAGCTCGACTCGTGAGGTGTTTTCCACTAAAAGCAGCAGCACTACAACTACATACGTGGGAGACAGCTAGGAGAGGGGAGGGAGGGCACATGGAGTCGGCGGTGGGGACCTGTTCTGGGTCATTTCCCTACAATGCTCCCCAAATTTCAGCCTCCCTGGTGGGTGGGACACAGGGAAGAGCAGTTCAATACACGAATATTAACCTTTAGCTCTGAGAAACATCACTAACAAGTGCCTTGTTGAAAACATTTCAACTTCAGCCTGAAACACTCCTCACCTGAAATCCAACCCATCCAACATGGAAAATCTGTTTACAACCATCCCTTGTCCCCAGCTCAGCTGGGCTCCAGAATTAACCACCACCTTTGCTTTCAGTGCAGCCCACGAGGACACAACGCTCCTGACCCAGACTGTAACACCCACTCTGAGGCCAACAGTGAACAGTAACTGAACGGTGCCTCCGACTGCTTTACTGCGTTTATTTAACTCCTCACCACACAATTAGTTTCTTTTCAGAAGCGCCTCTCCCTCGAGATGCCGTCACCCGGGAGAGGGATGACTGATGTGGCGGAGGAAGAGCTCTGGAATGAACCCCGGATGAGCTATGGCCATGTAAAATGAATGTATAGCAGTGTAAACAATTTTAATTTAAGAACGCAGCTACATCAACCCTCGCTGCAATACTAATGGCAACCGAGATTTATAATGCAGTAAAAACCAATTATTCTCTCGCTGATTAATACATTAACATTTTGGAATAGAAGCTAAACCATTGTCTCTTTTTTTTAGAGAGTCAAGCGTGACACCTCCATTAAAATGATTTACTGGCCATACCTTACAATTTAAGCACAGCAGCAACAGAAACGGTAAAAATCTTTTAACTTTACATGATTTGTGAAGTCATATGTGAAGGATTTACCATTTAAATCTTTCACTACAAGAAGCACATGGCCCATAAATCTGCCCTGCCTGCGCCTGCCTGGACACCTCGGAGAAATGCGTTTTGCCAGGACGACTGAGAGAGCAAATGCAAGTCAATTTTTAAGAAAGATTTATCTCCGTCTCCCTCCAAAGAACAGAGCAAATCTCTGAAGCCTCCACCTCTAATAATATTTGAAGTTTATCGATCAAGCGTACAGATCCGTGACAGCTAAAGGTAATGGGGCTCTTTTGAGCCGAGACCTGATACAAAGCTTTCGAGCAGCAGCTGGGATTTACACTTTCTATCGATATTTCCAATTCTGCTCCAAGATTAAGGACTGAGGGACCCAGGTAAATAACTTGGGACCCAGAGCACCATAAAGCGTCTTTTAATTAAAACAATTTAAGAAAAAAAGCCCCTTTGAGTAACCTCTGAGAGAGCAGGAGCTCCGGCACAGGCAGGGGGATGCTGGGCTGAAAAGCTAAAAACTGTGGCCAAAAAAAGGTTCCCCTGCAAACCAAAAGCTTTTGCTGCCACACCCCTGAACCCCAAGCCACGACGCTGTGGAGAGACCGTGCCAAGGAATCCCAAAGCATGGCAAAGGGGAACTTTCTGTCTCACCTCAGTGGGAACAGACCATGCTGTGACGGCTTCCCAGCGTCTGCTGCTCTGGCGAGTGGCCAAGCATCCCTGCATGTGGATGGGAAAGGCGCCCACAGATGCACTGTGGGATGCCAAGCCGACCTGCTCACCCAGGCACAGGCTCTGCTGCCTGCCCAAGACGGCAGCTGGGGGAAAACCAGCGACCTTGAGCATCCCAGGAGCTCCTGCTCTGACACAGCCTTCCCATCACTGCTGCAGCCCGGCTAATCCAGCCTCTGTGAACCTGCTCATTGCAAAGCAACTAAACTGGCTGATCTGCTGGAGCAGCTGCTTTAGGCACGCTTCACTCCATTTTTTTTTCCTTATTTTATTTTCCTTAGAAACTTTGTGCCCAGTTCCGCTCGGCTGCACCCGGCGCAGCCAGCAGCATCCCATCCTGGGAGGATGAGTGGCTTGTTGACATCTGGAACAGCTGAGGGGCATAAACACTCTGAGTTACGGCTCTGTAATGTGCTTCCAGCAGGATTTTGCATCAAGAGGCATTTTTTCTTCATCACCATAAATTAAAGTTCTGTGAAGACGAAGCTGTGGTGTGCTCGTGCTGGCGGCGGCTTCCACATCATCACACAGACCCACTGCTGCAGAGATGGGGGGCTGTGCCAGAGCCTCATGCCTAACACATCCCTCAGGTCTTCCCTTACACTGGCATCACACCAAGGGCATGGAGAGAGGGTTCCCCCGAGAAGGGATTCTGGCCTAAAACCCAGCCAGTGGTTCTGCTCAGCACAGTTTGTTAAGTATGAGCTCATCTACTGAGACAAGCAGGGCTGTTTTTCTCAATTATTTCTGTTAAAGAAGCCCCCTGCGAGGTGCCAGCCCCGAGTTCATGCTCTTAAGCACGTGGCTAAACAAATCTTCAAGCTTAAACATGACCTAAAACATTCCTCCTCCAGCAGCTCCTGTCCTCACCTCCAGCCCCATCTCAAACCTTGTATGCTCCAATGCCATGACCCATCACCAAGAGCTCTGCCTGCTGGCACTGCGAGCACAGCAAAGCCAAACTCCACCTCCAGCAGCTTCGACACTGCTCCCAGCAAACCTGCCTGGGCACTGCCAGCACAGCAACAGCCCCTTCACATCCCATCCCTCGCTATTTCATCGGTAATTAACAAAGTGGCAGGTCTATGGAGCAAGGAATAATTCCTCAAATTTGTGCCCAGGAGAGACTTGACCTTAACAACTGGAATCTGCTTTAAATGCTGTCTCCAATTCACCCGAGCTATTCCCGCCTCCTATCTCTGATTAAACCAGAAATCACAACTTTATTGCTGAAGAGGGAACAGCCGAGATGGCAGGAACTGACAAAATGCCACATTATTTGCTAATCCTAATATGTTATTCTTCCTCAAGATTTGCTTTTCTCAGCACCAATTCAATTACAGATGCTACAAATCCTTCTGACATTTAATTCTCTCTTGTCAGGGCACAGTAAATGTATACATGCAGAGCTTTCCCATTAGGATGTTAATATATATTGGAGTGAGCTGGATCCTGGCCTCTCCAGCAAATCGTCAGGAATTTTCCTATTATGGATTTGGTTTGGATTTGCTTATGAGTTTTTGTGGGTGGAGGCAGAAGGAGGGAGGGAAGGGAAAGGAAGGGACAGACACCACAGCATGTTGTCACCAACATGTCCCCTGTGGGGCTACTCTGCAGCTACAGTGCACCTCGGCTGAACCATTTTTGGGTCGATGCTTTGCTTGGCACCAAAGCACCTTAAAGGAAAACTGCAGTGGTAACAGTACAGTCCACCTGCCAGAACTGAACTCAAGCAGGAAAAAAATCAATTTTTCTTTTCAAGTGCTGTGCTGCCTCCCCTGAAGGACCATCACGGCCATGCCCTCCATCAGGGGATGCCAGGGTTCCAGGGATGCAGCACTGAGCACCTGTGCCAGCACTGCAGAACCCCTTCTGGGGGTGACCAGGAGGAGGCTTAGGTGGCTTTAAATTAATTTTTTGCTGATTAATCAACTTCTCATGTAATCAACAAAATAGTGCTTATACTGCTGGAATGGAAACCCTGAAGTTTTCCTTTAAACAAAAAGTGCAGTTCAGCAAACAGCATGTAGACAGGAAAGAAAGGGTTTGGGGCTGGTTCCCACTCATCACCAAACTAAGGACCTAATTCCAAGGGTCAGGAGCAGCATGGAGCAGATGCTGAGCTGGGGATCATCCATCTAAGCACTGGCAACCAACATCTGTGATTCAAACTTGCAGGTCGTCAGCTATGGGGGCTTTGGGTGAGACCCTTTTAAAAAAAATGTATTGATGCTCTCCAGTTTTCTAACATTTCTGCTGATGCAATTGCTAAAACCAGCTGTGGGCTCTCAAGAAAAATGCTGGTGATGGTAACAGCAACACCCTGACAGTCTGGGTCAGCATTTACACTGAGGCTTAGCAAAGGAAGGACTTTTCTGCTCCCACCTGCTCAATAAAAAGATGCCACTCAATTCCATTTTAATGTAAATACAGATATATCTATGTATATTTCACTCTGTCAGCAGCATCCCAAGACTAAAAGCAAGACTGGGTTGAACCTGGCTGCCTGTATTTTATATCTCATTTACACCCATACCAAAAACTTCAGACCTTTTTGGATCAAACCACCCTGTGTTTACCTTCAGTGCTCCCCACACTCTCAGCAGAGGGTCCTGTGAGGCTCGAAGTGGTGGGTTTGGGCTCACCTTGGTGACAGGAGCCCTCTGCAGCCTGTCCTGCTGTGGTGTGGGAAAGACCAGGTTTTAAAGAGCCTCTGCGGTGTAGTGCTTCAGTCTCCTGTCCCTCCTCATCTCCCTCAGGCTTTGCATTCTGTAGCCCACTGCTCTGTAGCATTTTGGGGTATCTCTGGCCTGCCCTGACCCTTCTCTATGCACATTTCTGCTTTAAAAGCAGAGAACAGAGGAAGACTTTTATGAAAATGTAGTTTGTATGTTAATTTTGGCATATTGGGATTTCTTGCTGCACTGCCACAGAAACTTACTATTTCTGGGTGAAAATTAACATCAAGCTCCTGACATTGGACAGTGTGGGCTTAACTTGTGTGTGTGCACATGATGAAGCTTATACACAGTGAACCCACTGACAGCTCCTGAGCTTCCCAGATGTGCAGGTAACATCTGCATCAGAGCAGGGGAAAGGAAAGCTATGCCAATGGCCTTGAAGAATTCCTAACTTAGTGATCCCTTTTAACTCCTGCTATAATCAAGTTTATTGAATGATTATCACATCAACATGACTAAAGCTCCCACAGGTCACAATGTGGGTGCTAATGGCCCTAAGTCACTCAGGCTCTTCTGAAAACCTGGTGAGCCAATAATTCCTTTTTCCTGGAGGTAGGAAACACCAGGATTGCACTGACATTTCCCCACTGCATTTGGGGTCAATTCTTTTGCAGCATGAAGTTTTCAAAATGATGGGGCAGCACTAGAGGTTGGGTTTGGTGGAGGGTGCTGGTGGAAGAACAGCCTGTTGCTATTCCATGGACATTGAAAACCATTTAGCCACGACATGGGAGGACAGAAATCACTGCCTGTGTATGACAGGATGAGCAATAATGTTATTCATTCCCAGAGTGTGGCACAGTGGAGAGGACAACCCCTCCTCTAATTTATTGAGGGGCTGCTAAAGAGCAGTGTTAACCTGCCTGTCGTATCCTAATTGAATTCAGTACAATTTAAGCCAGAGAAATTTGAGTTCATCCTTCTTCAATCAATAAACTCCCCATCAGCGACCCATTTCAAGATTGCCTCATAAAAAATAACACTCTGAATAAGCATCCTCAGCCTGGCAGTGCCCAGTGCTGTGCAGCTGCTCCAGTGGACTCCCCTGCTGGAGAAGCAAGCCCTGCTCGCAGTCGATGGCAATGGATCCACCAGCACCCCCTCTGCAAAGGTGCTAATCAGGTTTTGATCAGGCAATCTGACCTGATGAGGAGGCTACGTGGGGCTGTTGTGACCATTCCCTGTTTTACAGGAGGTACCAGTGCTCTGGAGCAGGGCAGGGAGTGCTGTGCTCATAGCACATGTTTGCATGTGTGTACCTGCATGTACAGGTGTGCACACACACACACACTCCATGGTTTGCCCCCCTGATTCCCAGCGCTGCAGGAATCCTGCCTGTCAGACTGCACTGGGATGGAATAAGGAGCTGGGGTGAGAGGCCAGCCCTCTCCACACCCCGAGGGCTTGGGATGTGAGGAACAAGAGGAGGATTGCAAGAGGCACGGACACACAGAGCTCGGCCGGGAAGAGCAGGACGGCTCTGGACTCAGGCTACCTGGCTGGAAGGCAAGGGATGCATTACTTAATTGCACGGTCGGCAGAGCCTCTGGTGAAGCTGTTAGCGGGACAGGAGTACCTGGAAGGAACAGCACACTGAGCAAACACGGCAGCTGCCCCATGCCCGGCACACCACGGTCTCCCGTGGGGGTGGGCACGTGCCCTGCATCCCCCAGGACAATCCCCAGGGCTCCCAGTGCCTGCTCCTGCTGGAGCAGAGGGCTGTGTTCCCGATGGAGAGCTCAGCTCCAGCACTCACCTGGACCACCTGTCAGAGAGCCCAAATGTGCTGACCCTGGGCCAAAAACAGGACCTGGTTTGAGTTTCCCAGGACTCTGAACAGAGGCTACGGGATGGAGGCTGCTCAGGTTGTAGCAGAGAAGGGCCCAGGGCTCTCTCTCTAGTGCCCCCCATACCTGAACAGGTATGATCCTGGCCACACCTGGCCAGGTATGATCCTGGCCACACCTGACCAGGAATGACTGCCCCTTAGGCAGGCAAGAGTAATCAAGAGATCCACAAGCAAAACTTGAAATTCTCAGGAAAAAAAATAATTCTATCAGTAGCCAAATCAGATGCTCCAAAATGGGTGTTTGGCAGCGGACAAAAGGCTCTTGCTGTGGGCAGCAGCTCTGCCTATGCTGCATTCTGGTAAGCTGGGGAAAATTTGGGCTTCCATTCCGGATTCAGAACAACAACAACACTGAGCTGTGTGCTCTGGGAAAGGTGTGAGCCCCTCCTGGGCAGTGCAAACACTCTGCAGGCTCAGCACTGGCTGCAGAGACTGGCACTCCTGGAGAGGGCAGGTTGCAGAGCAGACACTGATTTCAGGCAATTCCTTTGTAGAATTGTTTCCTGTTCTTTTCATTCACCAAAAGGTGCATTTTTTTCCTTTAAAAATACAATTTTAAAAAGTGAAAAAGCTTATCAGAGCAAAACAATTCTTCCCCATCCACTCAGGGATGTTCACAGCAGCCCTGGTGTGTCCTACCTATGGGATCTGGACCAGACCTGCAATAATAATTGTTAGCACTGCTCAGTGTTAAAACAAACCCAGAATGAATCCATCATTTCTGACCTCTTGACCAAAGCACACCTGTAGTGGCTGACAGGCTGGGATGCTCCCAGTTTGACTGAGTAAAAGGGAAGCATCTATTTGACAGAACAAGATAAGGACTCATAGGTTTGGGGTTTTTTTGGTTATTTTTTCTTGTTTTTTCCTCTATGTTGGAACCCCTGAAAGGAACAACATTGGGCCACAACCTCCCAGGACTGGGCTCTTCCTGGAGGGACAAAGGGCTGCTCCTGCCTTATGGCTGAGATTCTGCACCCTGTGTTGGAGCGGCCACGTGCAGTCCCAGAGCCTGGCAGGTAAAATGAGTTTGCAGGGATGCTCTGGGGGCAAAAAAATTGTGTAGATTTCTACAGGAAAGCATGAAGAACAGAGATTTTGGGTTTGTACACTGGTTCAGGCCCTATTCTGAATATACCTGCTGCATCCACTCAAGGTGCTGTTGTACTTTAATCTGGGTCAGCACTGATTGGCAAGGACCAGCCATGAGGATGCTTTTATGCCCCTTCCAGTGCAGTGTGAATAAATAGAGGGTAGAACCATTTACTTGGTTTTGCCTTGCTGATAAAACAATCACCTCCTTTTTACCCCCACATTGATGCTCGTATGCTGAGGAATCTCCGAGCAGCTGAGGGTTGGCACTGGCTACCTGTTTTAAGAGCAGAGTTGAGTGTTTCACAAGCAAAGATTCAACTCAACCCATCTCCAAATCAGTGTCCAAAAAATCCCCAGCCGGGACGGAGCTGCAGTGGTCAACCTTGGCGCCCTGCACCTTCTGCCCCATGTCTGAGGGTGCCACAGAGAAATGGGTGCCAAAACAAACAAAAAAAGAATTAAAAAAAAAAGGAAGGAAAACCCCAACAGAAGAAAAGGAGCGCACATCCAAGCTGTGAGAGCGTGGGGGGAATGGCTGCGCCACAGCGACTGCACAATGCGACATGGCAGAAATCAGAGTGGAACCAGTGTCTAGCGAAGGAGAGCAGCGGGTTACCTACAGACTAGCCCTTACCTGAGAGATCCCCATAGTCCAGCTCCTCGGCCGAATTGGGCAACTGAGTAAAGCCTTACAAGTAAAAACAAACTCGTTTTTCTCTGCGTTTCTCAAGCGACAAAAAACAACACACTTAAGAACCGAGGATGAGTTTCTTGGGAGGGGGGGAAAGAGAATGGGTCAGTCACTCGTCACCATCTGCCAGCTCGGGCAGAGCCATCGTGTGACACAAAGTGCAATCGTGGCCTTTATTACAGACAGAAACGCTCCTCGCTCTACACTGTTGGCACACGGAACATGGCATTGAAACCACTCACTCATAACAGCATGCAGAGCCCCCAAACTCTGTATTTCAACCATTGTAGGGGCAATTTCCCAATTTGGTCCAGGCCGATTTTGGTCCTGCCATACACAGAGCCATGGAAAACTTTCTTCTGATTTTGCACCCAATCCAATTGGTCTGGTCGTGGTGACAGGCCTGGCTGTTAATTCATGAGTGAATGTGAATATTGAGCACTGCAATTCACAGCCACATTTCAGGGCACTTCTGCAGGCTGTGTCCTCCACCAAACTATTGGGCAAAACTGTCTTATTTTTTTTCATTTGCCCAAATGCAAGGGGTTTATGGGAAAAGCATCTGTCCTCAACACTCATAAAGCAGTCAGGGAGGCATGTGGACCACCACAGGCAGCCAGCACTGTCTGTGAGGGTGTTAGTGCTGCTTTGTTTGGGGGTTTGAGGGTCAGCAAAGCAGAGCAGCCCCTTGGGTGGATGTCTTGGCACTGGTCATGGGGCAAACCAGTGCTGGAGGCCACCCAGACCTACTGAAATGAAGGGTGGGGCATCATTTCCATGTGGGCTGGGACTTCCAGGACTCATTCTTGCTGCTGGCTGCTAAAGCAAATGTATAATTGAAGGAAAAAAAAACCTCCATGAAGAGATCCCCATTCCTGGGCACTGGGGAACCTGGAATTGTCAGCTCACAGACTGCTGCCAGTGCTGAGGTCTGTTAAGCAGCAAAGCTGTGAGTGCAGTATGGTCAATGTGCAGACTGGCCCCACTGCTGAGCAGCAATACATATATATATATATACATATAGGTAGGTATTGCTCTTTAAAAATAATTCTGATTTTCAGTGACTGGGTTTTAAATACACCAAGTCACCTGGAAGTTATATTGGAGTTACCTTCTGAAGTGGGAAGCCATTTAGATTAATAGCAGGAAATTTGTTTGTGTGCCACTCTTGGGTTTCAGGGAGCCCTTTTCTGATTTTCAGAAGCATTTTTTCTATGAATGATCTATAAATAAGACAGTTGACTCACAGAAGCATCAGCCATGCAACACTGCACTTGGCAGAGGAGCCCTTCAACTTTTCTCTCTCCAAAATTGCTTCTGTAGAGCCTTCCCTTCCCTTTTAAAGGAACTACATTTTCTCACTAATGAAAAAGGGCAATGTTGCATTTTTTATGAAGCAAAAAAAAAATCCTTTTCAAAAGAAAATGTGCAACAATTCCACAATTCAGTTTCTCCCTGCACCTGGGACACTCACAAATGCCAGCGACCGGTGTTAAAACCTGTTGTGAGGCATTTAAATAGTGGCAAATTACTTCTTGATTTTTCTCATTAAACTTTCATATCGGCTACTAAAGCCCCCCTTCTTTTCACTTCTGAGGGGATGAATTGAAAGCCTGCCACTACCCCTGTTAGATAAATGAAAGGGAGCTTTTCACTTGGCTCCATTTCCCTGGGAATGACAAATCCTCTGCAGGCACAACCAGCACGGTGAGCACGTCCTGCAGCCCGACCGGGCATCCCGGCTATATTTAGATTTCCAGGGGCTCCCACACTACCTCAGCTTCTTAAGGAAGAGCCAGTTTCTCTCCAGTCTCAGGCTCTAAATAAGCAATTAGGGATTCTGTTTCATGCTGCGCTCCGCGGCGCCGCACAGACCCGCAGACAGCGCTCTGATGTTTTATTCAGCCACCCCAAGGATGGGATCCGTAAAATATACTCAGGAACGTATTTACCATTAGCTGTACTTTTAAGTAGGGCATTTCCAAGAGGGAATGAGGCAGCTGGACAGGCAGAGCTGCTTGATAATGGCAGTGCAGAAAGCTCTGAGGCTTTTCCTGTAGCACCTGGCGAGGTGTGCAAGCAGCTGGCACTGTGGCATGGCCAGGCTCTGGCTGCAGCCAAGCAAAACTCATTTTCAGGGACTGAACTCTATGAAAAAAACCCAAAGAGCGTAACACAGTAGTGTTACCTGCTCTTGTACCAAATCCCCTTAAGGCCACAATTAAAAACTCACATGGGCCTCTGCTGCATTATGGGCAAGGTATTTTCTTGTCACTCTTCATTCACAACTGGGGTGTTTTCCTTATTTTAACCTTCACTCCAGGCTTCCTGCTTTGCCAGCTTCAGAGAAGGGCTTTTTTCACCCTACCTTTGCATGAGGATGAGCAAAAATTCTGCCTGTGCTGAGGGAGCAGTGCCTGGTTCCTGCCCTGCCAGGGGAGTGGGGAGCAGCCCTGAGCCCTGCATCATCATGCTGGGGGATCACTCTGAGCTCTTAAAGCTCTCTGCTTACAACAGAGTGAGGACAAAACTTGGGAAAAAGTGGGCAAATCATTGGTGTGTCCAAGGTCAGGGCTGCTTAGAGACATCCTGCTTGTGTAGGGGGCAAAACGTGAGCTGGGTGTCTCACCTGAGGGGCTCCACAAAGGGCAGCACCCCACGATGTCTTGAGCTCTCCTGCCCACCAAGGGACAACAGAGCAGCCAGGACATGAAAAACTGGCACGTTTCTTTTTGGTGGGAAGAGGGGCAGGGGAGGAGAACTGAAAGGGCATGGCAGAAAAAGCGCTTTCTCCCCCGACTCTGAGAGGTGCAGATGCTCCCGGCTCCACCAAGCTCTGCCCGTATTCCAGCTCAAAGAGTGGGACCTGTGATTTCAGCCCTGCTGGCACCCTGACCCCACAGGGGCACACTGGGAGGGAGGAGGGCTGAAGCTGGGAAACCCCGGCTTCGTGGGGTGCAGCGGAAGCACAAGCCTTCCTGCCGGCCATGACCATGCTGTTATTGGAGCTCTGGCAATGAACAGTGCAGAGAAAGGAGAAAGTGCATCAGAAAATTCACAGTTAAGCTCTCATTTTTCAACAAAAAAAGAGTTAACAACGTTCGTGCGTTAAAAAAAGTCACTCATGCATCGCTGCTGTCAACTCCATTCCGGGAGGAAACGGGAATGGCAGGGCCTTGGCTATGCTGGGACATGCACACACATACAGGACTCCTTCCCCCCAGTCCTCTAGGATACACTCCAAAACTTTAAATGGCTCAAACCCCTTCTTCCCAGATCGAAACATTGTGCTGGCTCCGCACTGGCCTTACGTTCTGTTTTCTTTGCTAGCAATCTCTTTTTTTGGGTTGGTTTTTGGTTTGCTTTTTTATTTATTTTTTCTTTTCTTTTTTTTTTCTTCCCCCAATTCATTTGAAATTGTTTTTGGAGAAAATCCATTTGGCTGTATTCATGCCCATGCATTTCTAGTCATTCACAGACATGCTCACTCCCATTGGACATTGGAAAGAACAAATGGCCAACATACAGAAACACCTGGTATACTCCATACACACTCCAGCAACACAAGCTTGGAAAGAAATGTAGAGTCTTCATGGGAAAAGCACCCCATGAGGGCAAACACGGGGGAATTCAGGACAAACTGGCTGGTTTTAAGGCAGGAAAGTTTGTGGCAGCTCGTTTGACTGGGATGAGTTGTCATTTCAGCTGGTCACCTCTTTGGCAGTGATCCTCCCAACAGAGAGCAGAGGTTCAGGTTACTCTTGAGCTAAAACCAGGCTTTTTATGCCTTTCCCAGGACAGGGAAAAAGGAGGAGAGTCATTGGGAATTGCTTTAAAGAAATAGGCAAGGGCTCTGCCTTCCATGCCACCAGTGAGCCCACCTGCCTTGTCCTCACCACAGACACTAATGCTACACTGAGCCCTTCCTATGCTGAGACACCTAGAAAGGATGTCAGTTGTATTGGTATCAGTGCTGCCTGACCTTTCCCAAATTTAGGGATCAACATCTAGCCACAAGCCTATCAATTTTGGCTCTTAACATTTAACATATACAGGGAGGCTGTCACATGTAGAGAAAACACAAGCGTGCCTGACAGCTTCCAATCTTTACACCAAGTGGGAAAAGGCATCCAAGGAGGTAAGTTATTTGGGATATGAAGGACAAGCCCCACCACTTCACATGGGGCATCACTACTGAACCATGGCTTCACTCAGTCCTGCCTCTGTGACACCTTGAAGGGAGCAGGCAGGAAAACAGATTGCCCTGTGCTATGGTTTTCTGTCAGTAAAAACCCAGCTAATTCATCAGAGTTAAAATAGCAAGGTCCAACATGGATTAGCTGTAATTAAAAATTGTCAGAGGTTTTGGTTCTTAAGCTGAAAAGTGAGCTCCTGCCAAAAAAACGAGATGCTCAACTTCCAGCCTTGCAGTGCGTACGTAGGCTCACTGGGGAATGGAGGAAGCTCAGGAAGCTGTCAAGCTGTTAGCTAGACTGCCTCGAGCAGATGAGAAGGGTTACTTTGCTAGACTGCTATGCTGAGAGGAAAGTGTTGCTATTTGTTTTCCCCATCTCCTTCTGCAGTGTAATAACGCAAACTTCACTGCCGACCTTGGAGGCGAGCGCTCCTCTGTGGAGCATCCTAGAATCCCCAGTGCTGCCCCATGCTGGTGGACCCCACGGATGCCCTGTCTTAAAGATTTAACTCAAAATGCAAGAAAAATGCTCAAAAATTTAAAAAAAAATATAATTTGCTCCCTATTTTCAAAAGCCAGATTTATTTTCCATGCGTGAAGTGATTCTCCCAGGCGATGGGTGGAGAATCACTCGGCACTGCTCAAACCTGGATGTCACTTCCAAGGGGCTTGGGGCTCGCCGGGAACCAGGATGACTGGCTGCAAAGCTCACAGCAGAAATGACAAGAGCAGACGAGACTTCCCAGCCTTAAAACCCATGTTGTATTTATGAGATGAGTCCACCTGAAACACGGTTTTCCCTTGAAGACTCCAGTTCCCTTTTTGGCTCCCCCTTCCCAGGCTTGTCTTGCCACTCAGCAGTGCTGAGAAATAAGATAAACAGGAATGTGATACCAACCGTGAACTGCCGGTTCTGTCGTCGCCGTTGTGTCTACACACGGGAACAGAGGATTGGAGGAAGGGAAGAAACAGGAGGAACAGCATGCAAAAAAAGGGAAAATGGAAAAAATGGAACAGATAATATATGAGCAAGCTTTCGAAGAACATTGCGTGACAAGCAATAATAAAATGAAAGGCAAAAAGCATTTGAAGTGAGTTGCACTGTTTAGAAGACATGCCTCCAGTTCAAAAGCTATGAGCCTGAGGAAAACAGTAAATTTTTCTCTTTTTCCAGGACCTTGCCAGGACGATTACTGGTGGTTGCAAAGTCAGGGGAACAGGAGACAGGGGAGAACACCGACACCAACACTTTAGTTGGTGGGGACAAAACAGAAGCTCCAGAGCAGGATGAGGAGCCGAGGCTCGGCACATTGCTGTTACACACTCAAACATTGCCCCCACCAGAGTGCCTGTGGCTGTGGAATGGTTGTTCTCCTCCTTCCCAGCCACCACCTGCACGATGCTCCATTTTTTCAGCAAAAAAAAGTGTTCTAGAACTGGCAATTGCAGACAAACATTGCCAGTCCCTCTGCTGCAGCAGGTACCCGGCTAATTAAAATATCCTGGAGTTTTATGGCCATTAATTTGAAGCTGATTCTGCTCCATATGGACTACGCCGCACTGGGAATTTCTTGAGGGGTGCTGCCTTCATGATGGAGATATGCTTTGTCTCTTCCAGGTGTTTGCAACAGGCAGTTTTAAAGGCTGAGCTGAGTCTGCAGGCTTTTTCTGACAGTTATTTTCTCCACACCAATAGGTCTAAACCATATTTATCTATATTACCCAAATTCACTGGCTTATTTAGTTGTTGGAGCTCATTTGCGTTCCATTTACTTTATTCTGTGAGGGAGGTCACTGGCTCCTCAGAATGTGTCACTCTGAAATCTTTTGAGCCAAAGGCACAGCCCAGGTTTGGCCCAACCCTGCCGGGGTTCAGGGCAATGTTTGAATGAGTAAAACCACGTGGGTGAGCACAGAGAAGGCTCCACTGTGTACCCTGCACAGCAGCCCAGAGCTTGGGTTTTGTAGCAACGACAGACAATTCACAGTGGTGTTTCCCCTCAGTGACATGCTGGCAGAGAACCCAGGGATGGGTCCCCTGCACGGGCAGAGGCAGCAGTGGAAAAAGGAAGACCCGTTCCTTGGCAATTTAGCTGAGGACAGCTCAGGGCTGAATTTCTGAAGCAGCAGCAAAGACAAGAGTCATACAAGGAATACACAATACTTACAGATACAAGGTCTACATGCTTTAATTACGGAAGCAAAACAAATAAACCCTGCACAGTTTAGCAAACTGCACCAAGATTTGCATAAGAGATTATCAAGCCATCATTAGCCTGTTTTCACTGCCAACAGAGACTGTTCTCATCTTGGCAACCAAATCTAAGGCACCCTCTAAAAGACCGGCCCTTGTTCTCCTGTAGGAGCTCTGGGGGCTGTAAGAAAACCCTTCCAAAGCCATGAGGAGACCAAGAGCAGGGCTTTGCTTTGGTTTTGGGCAGCAATCCCCAAATGATGCCTCGTTTTAACCAAGCAAATGGTGGAGGGGGAAATGGTGGTGGAGGTAGGGGAAAGTCGTTGTTCAGAAGGGGGTGTAAAACTGAGTATTATTTCCTGAGATGGCAACTATAAATAGTCTCAATTTACTGTCTTCCTGAAATAAAAAGAGTTACATCAGCTTTTACACTAAATAGAGAAATCTGCTGGAAGCAAGCTTGTATTGACGTGCTGGAAGAGATATTAGTCAAGAAACAGTGCAAACTGGACAGTGCATCTCGCTTCCCCGTCCGGGGACAGAGACCAACAGGTTACACAAAATAAAGTTCTCAAGCGGTTGTAAGTGCGAACAAATATCCAAGTCAAACAACATGTTGGCTGCAGCTGGAATGACAAAGTTATGATTAGCAAATGGTTTGGATGGTTGCAATAGGAAACACAGACCAGTTAAAGTTTAGAGTGAGCTTTCAGGGGGTCCTGTGCAATCCCAGAGTCTTCTTTGAGAAGAAGGACTGTACACACCAGTGTTCCAAAGGGGAATAATCTCGTGTTAAAGAGAATGCCCTGACACAAGCACACTAATATAGTAGTGTGGTAAAGGAGAGAGAAAGGGTCACTGGTGCTTTGGTACCAATCAGTGCATTCCTGTAAATCCAGTCCCACTGCTGTCCCTCCTCACCCAGGAAGGAACACTCTGGCCCTGCAATGCTGCTGCTCCAACAACCCACAGCTGGACTGGCTAACTTGGAATGTGCTTTCCCGAATTCCACATATGTGCTATCAGCTTCTGCTTTGCTTTCAAGAACAACCTCTCTTCCATGCCGGAGCAGGCACACAGCACCCCAGGGATCAGCCTTCTGCCCATGTCCTACAAGAAAAACCATCTGTTCTCCTCAAATGCTGACCAACAAGAAGTCTTTGATATATTCCTGACTTAACTAGTGTTGAACAAAGGCAAGGAAAGGCTTTGCCATCAACAAAAAGCACAGTTCTGGTCCCGTGCCATCAGTGTGCAGAGCACCCAAGGCTGATGTCTGTCATTTAAAATGGAAACTTGGTGATGAAGAATGGGCTGGCTTACCAGGTGTGACAAAGCCAGAAGGACACAGAAAGCACGTAACTGCAGAGACTCAGCTCTACATACAACTTTCCATCTTAAGATCAAGGCTTCTCTTCATGATGCCAATCAAGAAGAGAACAAAATGTGCTGTATAGGGAGAAGAACAATTCCATGGCCTTCCAAAATCTCCATATACACAAGCTCCCCAGTGGCTGACTTTATAGCTACAGAAGGTACCCAAGGGAGGACCCATCGGCCTTTATAAAGCTGCAAATTTCACTGTATTGGGATTTCTGTTCAGCACTGCCCATGAGGGATGAAGACACCAACACACATCGTTCTGCAATATCAATGGTGGTATCTGCCAGTAAAGACGACTCAGATGACACCCAAGCTCTAGGCACTCACCGCCTCATTAGGCAGCTACACAGGCACACACACATAAACACACACATATTTATAAAATTACTATGTGGAGGCATCTGGGCAATATCTCTCCACGTTACAAGCTCCATGGCTGAGCCTCCTTGTTTTCTCAAATGGATTCTCTCCAACCTCAAACTGTTTGCAGAGTGGGCCCTTTAAACTCGGCCATAATTAGCCCACAACCTCAAACAGAATCAGCACGATGGAGGAATATTAAAACCCCAGCAGCAAAATTAAATTCCCTCAGTTGAATGCTGGAGCTGCAGTGCTGCAGCCTCGAAGAGGCACTCGGTGCTGAGGAACACACTGAGAATTACGGCAGCACATCCACAAACTAATGGCAAAACAAGCTGCTGCCTTTTAAATTTAAAGAGGCTTTTGCAAGTATAGATACCCACTCAATATATTGCTTTTTAAATTGCTTTCTGAACTGAAACCAAAAGCCAATCTGATCCCTGACGCGTAGAACTCTTTATTCTTCCTGATTTTCCAGGCTACTTCACAGTACTGACCAGGGCAAGCGTGAATTCCTGCACATCTCTGCCTTCACAGCAGCCTGAGGGACCAGCCTGCAGCACTGCAAACTGGATTCCTGCTTTGGTTCAGCTCCCTGGGGCAGGTGGGGAGCCCTACAAAACCCTTCCTGGGGTTCCCATGGAACAAACCTCTGTGGGACACCAGCAGAGGTGTCACATTCACACACCATGCCACAGAGAGAGCGGCACATCCATCCTCTCCGTCACCACATGCTCCTCAGCAGGACGGATGGGGACGTCCTTTGCATTCTGATGCCCCACGACCTGCTCTGTACAGTGTTCCAGCTTGATTTGCAGGCCAGATGTTTCACAAAAATCATCACAATCTGTATGGATGCTGCGTACAGCCTGAGCAAAAATAGTCTGAAACAAGCACTGTGGCTCTGGCCATGCTTTTGCATGTTTCTCCATACAGACTTGGGAGGATTTCGGTTTGATTTCAATCTCAGGCTTGCACACGCCTCAGTCTCATGTTCCTGTCAAGCAAGGTGATGGTTTGGGCAGTGCTTATGCTGAGTCACCACGGGTAAGGCCAGGTGTGACAATACCTGTCTGCTACTGGCTGGATGTGGGACCTGAAAGACTGAATTTTATTTCATTTCATTTCCTGTCCCAGACCTGTCAGCTCTGGCTTTAGCCCCTTTAATACGAACACATCCTGGATGAAAATGTCAAAAGAGCAGACAATCATCTTTAAATTAACTTGACATTTTACCAGGGACAGGCAGAAGCTTCAGCGGAAAGATGAAGTTAAATAATAAATAATTTGGGGGAACAAATCCCTGGGCTGCGTCCCTGCACGGTGGTATCAAGCACCTGAACATGTCATAACCCGACAAAAGGCCAGGAAAGCTGACTGCAAACTGGGAGCTGCAGCAGCTCCCACCTAAGTGCTCATCTCCCTGTTTGTAGTGCCAGATCTCTGGAAAAGTGGGAAACTACAGAAGACTCCAGAACACCAGGCTGAAGGTGACCACCATCATCCCTCTCTGATCTGACTGGGGAGCAAATATATTTCCCTTTTACCATTAAACTCCCATGACTGGGACTGCGTCCTTCCTGCCCACCAGCTGTTGGGAATGCTGTTGGAATAAACCCCCTGCAACTGCAGCTTTTCACACCACCAGCTGTAATCAGGAAAGGACAAACTCCCACTGAGGGTAAAATCATCATTTTCCTCGTTTTGAGGAAGTTGTCTGGCATGTGAAGGTTCTGAAAACCCACTAGGCTATTTCTGCTCTTCACACTTCCATGTGTTATTATTTTTAAGGCAGCTGGGTTGACACAAAAGTGTTTTTTCAGAAGGCAGTGCCTGGCCCTGCAGGCGACAGAAGAGTTGTGCTACCACGTGCCCCTGCTCAAGAGCTCAGCATCAATATTCTAACTCAGCATCAATTCCCAGCTCCTGCTTTGGAGCTCGCTGCCTCCTGCACACCTCCAAGGCAAACAGAGCTGGCTTCTGCTTGTACCAATCCTCAGGAAGGAACTCAAGACTGTTTCCACAGCACAGGCTCTGTGCTTTCCAGATGTGTTCACTGGAGAGGCTGGAGCACCTCTGGGAATTCTCAAGCTAAAACCACTGCTCGCAATGTTACAGCCCCCCAAAAGACACACACACACACTTACTACTCCAGGGGATCAGTGGGGTTTAAGATATGCTCTAAAGTGGCATTCCAGGGAGGACACTGGGAGCCCCCAGCTTGTTGCTAATGCTGCTGCTAAGGATGGAGAGCAGGGGCTCTGCAGAGTCAGCAGCATCCACTCCATGGCTGGAAACACCAGCAACCAGAATGTGCCACCCCCGTCCCTGGTCTCCACCAAAAGGGCTCTTAGGACACCTGTGTGATCCACCTGCAGAGAAAGTGTGGGAAATGCAGACCTGCAGCCACAAATGATGTTGTGGATCCTGGGAGGGGGATGTACCAGGCAGCAGTGCTGGGAAAGGCAGGCGAACACACCACGCCGTGCCCCAAGAGGAGGGCTGGGCTGTGATTAAGGACCTTTATCTCCCAGGAAACAACAGCTGTCCAAGCCCAGCATTTCAAGGAGCGACTCCAGGGGTAATTCAAATGATGCCGTTTGCTCTGCTGTATCGTATTGTACATCTTAATGAAGAAAGCCACAAGGACAATTTGAACTGATAAAAAAGGGCTCGGCAGCGATAACAGCTGAAACGCCAAGGGACGGCCAGAATATCAATGCTGTTGGAGGATACATGGAAAAGATCAAGCTGTCACACAGGAAATCTTTTTGAGCACCTACACTGAAGTGACAGAGGGAAAGCTCTAAAGGTCGCGGTGTTTGGAAACTTCACCACTGCTCAGCTTGTCCTTCGCTGGAGAAAGCATGTCAGCTTTCCAAGAGCTCCCCCAGAACCACCCTGCACCAATAAATCAAAAGGACAACTTCCAAGGGCAGAATTTTCTAGGGGCACCTGCTAGGAACTACTTCAGTGCAGTCTCTTTCTCCATCTTTTATTAAATTAAAGCAAGACAATTGTTTTTCAGAGCTACTCCATGGCTTAAGGGGATAGGAACTAGGCCAGGATTACACTAGGAGTAGGGGGAGAAAGACAAAATAGAATAGATTTCAAGCCCCCCTCATCCTAGGGGTTGGATTCCACCAGGCTGGCCCCAAATGCCTGGATTGCCAGTGGTTCAGGGAGTACCCTGTTGGCTCTCACAACTCCTCTGTCACACAGGAAGAACAGTGCAGTGTTTGTGTGAGGATGGGAATTAAGGTATCAGCTGTCTCTTGAGGCTTTAAAAAGTGTTCTGACACTACTCTGCTATGTAATTCTAGAGATTATGTTAATTTGACCTAATTTTTTCCAGCTACAAAGTCTCTTAACTATTGAAGGGCAGAAGTCAGTGCTGCTCCACTCTGCCTGGGCTCTGGCTGGAGAAGACACATGCACATCTCTGCATGATGGAGGGATGTGAAGCCTTGGCTGCTCTGTGTGGGAAAAGCACATGGAACTATGGGCAGAGGATGGGAAGACACACGTCAAGAAGACTCAGTGACAGGGGAAGAAAACAAAGATTTCTCTTATCAGCATTAATCTTCTTCTGGCATATCGCAAGCAGAAAAGCTGGAATCAGGGAGCAATATCACATTTTCATTACATTTCCAGCCTCCTCAGCAGTTCAAAGACAACACCAAAGGCATCAAGGAGGCAACGGAGACCCACTGGGGGCTGCCAGCAAGGTGTGAGATCCTCCATCACTGCAAAGAAAGGTGAGAGAATGATGCTGGACAGCCCCGTGCTCCTGACCCCAGGGGTCCCCTGCCAGGCTGATGACACAGCTATTTCCAACTCCAAGAACCACCACCCTCCCCTTCTTATTTTCAGCATGAAAGAGCTCAAAAACTACCACAGAGGAGAGCCCAGAGGCTACTGAACATCCACAGACAAGCTGCAGCACTTGCTGCAGGACAGCAAACAACCAAACCACTATTTATTGTGAACAACCAACCGTGACTTGGAAGCCTGACAAAGCAGGTGAGGACAGTGTGGGCTTGGGAAGGGAAGGCAGTGCTGGGGTAATCCCTAGAATGACAGGCTGGTAACAACCCAGTTCCCAGGAAAAGGACAGCTGTTAACTTTTACAGGCTCAGAGATTAATGTAAGGGGTTATCCAAGCGTCAAGACACGTTGCTCCTTTTGGCCTTCCAAAATTCACTGAAAGCACGAGCAATTACCATCAAACCAAAGAAACCTGTGCACACATCCACGTACAGCATGTGGAGACACACGGGCCAACCTTCTCTGCAAACGGCTCTCAGGGAGGCTTTGAGAAAGCTTCAACCTCCTCTGAAATGAAAGCTGGTTAAAAGTCTAGGAATTAAAAACATGGGATAACAGGAGAGCGTTCACGGCAGAGCATCCCGAGCATCCAGACGTGGGTGGCTGGAGCTGGGCTTATCGACAACCACCTGGAGGGAGGAAGCAGAGCGTGGCGAGGTCTGGCAGCGCGATGGTTGATGCTGGTGCACGATAAGGCACGTTGGGAGAAAGGCTTCACCTGCGTGTCCGTGCCTGGCTTGGTTGCAAAAAAACCTCGAAAGGAAAGAAGCCACGAAACGCCCTGGGCAGGACGGTGAGAGTCAGCTGAGCAGCGTCATAAAAGCAAATAAAATGTGAAGGCATTTACACAGGGGATGGTTTACAGCGACAGTAAACGTTGTGCCATTAGCTATTCAATGGTCCATCCTCACCTGCCGTTTGTCACCTCTGCCTCAAAAAAAACAAAACAAAACCAAACTGAAAATAAAACCCAAGCCACAAGAAGCAGCAAGCAAAAGCAAAAGCAGCGGTTGAAATAGGAAAGGTCAGAGAAATGACAATGTGAATGGTTACAAATAAATCAGAAAGGTTTTCCTGATGAGTGGGGAGTCGGGTCTGGTAAGGAGGTATGAGGATGGGTCAGAGAGAGGTGTCGTGATCTTGCTGGTTGTTTTTATTCCTCTTTTCTCGCAAGACAGGGAAAATCTCACAAGCCAAATGGCAGCTCCTCAAAAAGGGGCCAATGGACGGTGCTCACTCAATAAAAACAACTGGTGGAATTCCCTTTTCTGGGAGAGCAAGGGAGAGGCTTATCACAGAGAGAGACCAACACCTCGGCATGAGAAAAAACATCTTGAGTCACATCAGGCTAATTAAGTTGCTGAAGATCAAACTTTCTGCTATAAATTGCTCAGAAATTGATACTGATGGGGTGGAAGCTGAAACGACTGCCCGTGTTAAGTGAGCTGTTTGCATCCTGCACTTGCAGTACCCAGTATTGGTCACTAGTAACTGAATTAATCACTCTTCCTGCCATGACAATTCCCACATTTCAGAAACACCCACGGCAAGGACCGTCTGACACGTCGAGCTGCCAGACCAGGACTGTTGCCATGGGCGTATTTGAGGGGGAAAAATACTGGAAGTGATTGGTTTGTTGTTTTTCCCCAGGCTTCATGCTCTGCTTATATACATAAAAGACAATAAACATTCAGGACATTTCCAATGGTTATGAAGGTACCGTACCTGTGATGGTGGTAGGGATGGTGGTGGTAGTGGTGGTGGTTGTTGTGGGAGGAGGGATAGTTGTGGGGGGATCTGGATAAAATATAAAAAGGAAAATAACAAAAAAGCAAATTAAGAAAAAAACCAAGCAGAACACAACAGTGGTCAATTGTGATCAGAGGAAAACAAGGACGCTAAGAAGCAGCGCAGGGGTCAGGGGCTTTTCCTCAACTAAATCCCAAGGGGAGAGCCCAGCAGCTGTAGGGACAGTGGGGCCAGATTCTCCACTGCTGTGCTTGGGAGCTGTGCCCATGCCTACTCCAGCTGGAGAACCTGGCCCCAACCTGTCCCCCTTTTCTGCCTTCTACTGTGCTAAAAAAAATATAAAAAATAAATAAAACCCAGCATAAATTAGTCAATGAGAGAGAGAAATGGAATGGGAGAGGCATAAGGAAAATAAACTGCACGCTTTCCACAACAAAAAGAACAGTTTGCACATACAGGGAGAGACACAGTGGTGCTTTGGTGGTTGTCTACGGATACATTTGCAAATCCAGGTGGGAGGGTTGTGTGAGGGGCCCTGCTGTGCTTCAGAGCCTAAACATTTAACAGCACATGAACAGATCTCACTGTCTTCCCAGGGCCGTGAACCTCACTGCTCTCCCTCTATGAACACACGGCAGCAGGATGTGAAAAACTACTTCAAAGATGGTAATAAATACAGAGAAATGACAACATCATCACTAAATATCAATGTCCGGGTATGAGGGATTCCACCGAGATCTTTTAATTAAAAAAAAGCCAATATTTTTCTGACAATATCAGTTGCACACTCTTGGTTTTGCTACTAGGGCATCGTTAACGAGATGTTTCTCTCTGTGACCATTTCTCAGATGGACCAGACCTGTTGAGATTCAAACCCTGTTGCTCTCCATGGTATTGATGTTACACACAGGGGCACATCCTTATCAAAACTATCAGGCAGGAGAAGATAGATATGAGAAGATGTAAAAGAAAAAATATGTATCAATGCCCAGATGATCAAACTGAATGCGCTAAGTAGTCAGGAAGACTTTGAACTACAGATTCATTTGGCAATAATAGAGCATGAAACCTTTCATGGGCTTTTGATTTTAGGTTTCCTCCGTAGCACGTCAACTGTTCCTCACTAATACATCTGCTACTCTTTTATCTCCAAGTGAGTTTCCTCAGATTCTCTAATTAAGATATCTGAACTTTAATTATATGCTGTGCCTTTGTTATATTCCATCCAAGTTTCTGAGAGTTAAGGAATGTCACCTAGGAGTTTGCTGTGTTGTGAGCACTGTCCTTCCCTATATCCCAAGGATCCCAGCCCCTGTGCTTACAGCAGGGAGCTTCTCACTTGCTCCTGATCCACACAGCTCCTGGGAGTGGTGGGAACTCACAGCTGAGGCACAGTGGGACTGGGGGAAGAGCCCCTGGACACAACCCCACAAGCATGGGACAGGCTGTGCTGTGGGCTCTTCCTCCATAAAGGTAAAAAAAACCAAACCCAACAAACTGGTGTGCTAATGGTGCTGGAATTTTCTATCAGATGTGTCTGCCCATGGGAGGGAAAGCGTGAATTTTAGAAATAAACACACTTTCAGTGTGTGTTGATGTGATTAGACATCCCCACCCCACGTGGGCAGCCGGGAAGGTGCTGGGCACAGCTCAGCAGTGGCTGCTGGAAGTTGTTTGCACACCAAGCCCCTGACCTGCAGAGGTGTCCCTTTGGAATGGGACTACCTGAATCCTGTCCCTCCTGGAGCTGTGCCAGACCCTGCTCTGAGCATGGAGTGTGTGTAACACCCCCAGTTCCCACACTAATGTGACTTGGGGAGCTCTGCAAGGACGAGTGGCCAGAGCTGGCCCTGGAGAGGCAGGGGACAGAAAGGCACATCCTCCCACTGATGGTCACACTGTGCCCACATGGCTGCATGGACACAGAGCCCAGTGCTGCTGTGCAATTTACTGGTGGTGGTGGGGAAAGGAGACAAGGGCTGGAGGTGTAAATGCTCCATCGCTGAGCAGGGTGAGATCAGCACAATGAACCTGCCCCTCAGCAGCACCTCGAGCTTTGCTCTGTACCAGGAGGCTTCAGCTCATGGCCACAGCCCAACCACTCCCTCCCCGCTCTGGACTTCTTCCTTTAAAATTTAGGGTTAAATGGATGCCTTATGCTGTCCAGACTGCTGGATCCTAGTGGGATGCTCCCGAACATGCAGAAACTGGAGGTGATGGAGTGTAAAACACTTCTCTGCCCACAAACAGCCCTCCCCTATGTGGCCAACCATCTGCCAGATGCCTGAGCTACAGCCCACAGGTCTCCATTCCCTGGAAACTTGCATCTCCTTCAAAGTAATGCTGTCCTGGGTCACCTCCTATGGATTTAATCCCAGGAGGGAGCAGCCCTGAGGAAGTGCTGTGCTGTCTATGCTTGCCCCCATCTGAACTGCAGAGTAATTAACATATGCAAGAGTTACCACAAGCTCTAAACCCCAGGTCAGTAAGGCTGGGGGAGTTCATCCATCTCTCCCTTGGCCCAGGACAGGTAGGAACACCAGGAGGGAAACAACCTGCCCCACAGCTGCTTTATGGCAGCAGCTTTCATGGCTTTCACCTCGTGGGGAACTGCCTGTGTTCTATTCCTACTGCTCTGCTCTCTGCAGCATTGGCTGTTCCTTTAAACACTGATGTAAACAAAGGTGTTTTTTTCTTTTATACTGTGAGCATGCAAAGTACCCATCATAAATGCATATCTGACTTCATTTTGTAAACTGGAGTCTTGGAAAGTGAGAGGCACTAGAAAAACTACTGGTATGATGGGGCACATGAGTTTTATACCAGCTCAAAGCTGTTGTTTTGGTACTATTTTGAATCTTTGGGCAAGTTTCTAAGCCTGGGCTTAAAATTGCTCCTGCAGAGGTGGCATTTGGAGGGGTGTGGAAGGTTCTCCTCTGACTGGATCAGAGCAGCTACTAGAGAGCTTGGACTGCAGAGCTTCAGGTGGCTGTTGCATTGAACAAACTTCAAACCAAGTTACTGTCCCACCCGAGTGGAACCATAGCATTGTTCAGGTTGGAAAAGACCTTTAAGATCATGAAGTCCAACACCCACTACGAGCTCAGCCCAGCCACACACAACCACTCTTTACAGAGAAAGTTTAAATATGCAGCCCAAGGGAACAGCTCATCATTAAACTGGGGGATTGCTCTGTGAGTGCCTCCTGAATCTCCATTCCATGCAACGCCTCGTGGCAGGAGCACATTACACCAATGCCAAAGTAATGCAGAGGAACTGAAGAATTAAGGCAGCTACTTAATAGCACTTTAAAAGATGCTGAGGCATGTTTTAGTGGCTGCCCAGCTGCACAGACAGGCTTAAGGCATCTCATTCCTTCAGTTTATTTACTGGTTTGTAATTGTCTGGGGATGCTGGCTGATTCCTTGGTAATTTAACTTGTTAATGGAAGGCTCGGAACCCCCTGGACCATTGCTCAAGTCACTGGAGGAGGCGCTGCCAAAAGGACAAGGAATTACTGGAGAAGTCCTAGGAGAACTGCACGGTTCTTGCCACGCCCCTGCTCTGGCTTTTCCTTAGGCTTCACCTGACAGCACAGGTGTGCCATGGCCAGTCCCGAGGAAGGATGCTCACACTGAGTGCCCCCAGCAGCACCCCTGGTGGTCTCCCAGCCCCTACCCCAGCCCAGCACAGCGTCGGGGCGTCAGGAGCTGCCTGCAAATCTGGCATTAAGCAAACGTTAAGTTCTGTCACAGCTTTCCGAGCAGGGCATGTTGCAATTACGTGTAAACGAGTCTAGAAGAACGGTGGTTTTTCTCACGTACCGTATACAAACAGCATGTAATCCGCATGTGATTTCCCCACCGCGTTGGAAGCCTCACAGCGGTATGTACCATTATCTGTTTTGTTTAGGTTACTAATGAGAAGGTTTGAACCAGACACTACAACGTGTTGAGGCATCTCATCATCTACTCTTAACCACCTCATGTCCGTAGGCCTACAGAGGAGGGAGAAAAAGAAACAGTCACATTACTATTTTCCTATGGTCAAGATGGCATCTTCAATAGTTCATCCACAGACAGAAAGCCCAAACCAAGAAAAACTGTAAAGAAACAACACATACTTTTTTTTGCACTACTCAAGCCCAGATGCTGTCGGGCTTCCTCAATTTAAATTTATTTTAACCCAACAGGAAACTGTATCCAGACAAATTTTCTGAAAACACTAATGCAAGCAGGAAGAAAGTTCATTAGTGGTTAATCATTCGCTTACTCAGCAAACCTGAAAGCTCTGAGGCTACGGACTGTGTGCATCCACGGGGTGCTCTGAGGGCAGAGCTGGACAGCAGAACAAGTACTGTTTTGTCACATTTGAACCCTTCCACAAGCAGTGACATCAGTGGGGACTGTGCCACACACTGAGGGAGTTCCAGCCCTTCTCCTCTCCCCAGCCTCCCTGGCAGCCCCTTCCTGCACCCCCAGGCAGACAGAACCCATGTGAACAGTGGATCTGCATCGCTCAGGGAATGAAATGAGCCTGGTTTGTTACAGCTGGTAAAGAGCACAAGCACTGAGGGGCTTGGGGGAGTCTTTTTAGTTTGTGGGGTTTTTTAAAATTTGTTATTATTATGTCTTTAAGCAGCAATAAGAGGACAGATCAGATCTTCCACAGCAAGAAAAAATCCAGTACCCTTCAGGCCACTCAGCAGTGAGTTCTTAAAGGGGAGTTTCCTGCAGCACAGTATCTCTCAGCCTGCCTGGCTCCAAGGTTGGAAAGTGGGACCTTGTGCCACCAAAGGTATCCCACAGCTTGGGCTTTTCCCAGGGCCCAAAGGGTAGGTGGCTCTCATGATACAGAAGCTCCTGAAGCTTCAACATCCCCACCACGCTACTGCATGGATCCAGCACTGAGTAAACCTGTCTCAGCATCCTCTGACTCTGGTTCTGGACACAGGCTTGCCCTTCCACCCTGAGATTAGCTCAGTTGGTCAGAGCACGGTGCTAATAATGCCAGGGTTGTGGGTCTGATCTCCATATGGGCCATTCACTTAACAGCTGGACTCAATGACCATTGTGGGTCCCTTCCAACCCAGAATATTCTGTGAATCTAATTTCTTTGCTGCCGTGCCATCGACACACAAGCCATGGTGCAGGCAGGAGAAGCTCCTGAGAGAGCCTAAACCCAGTTTAACCTCAATATTGGTGGGAAGGGTTTGAATGTTCCCATCTATGGAGTTCAAAGGCTCTTAGTGCTGCTGAGTCCCCAGGTTTCCCAGCTGGTACATGATGCAGCAGCTCCTGCTCAGAGCTGTGTTTTCCCAGATGCCCCACAAGTGACCATTTCAGCATCCTCCCCCTTTTGTAATAGTCTTGAGGAACTGTGTCTAAAATACCTGCATTAATGCCAAATAGAAATCTCTCCTCTCTGGCCTTTTTTTTTTTACCTCTGAGCTTCCCTCCCCAAATTGTTTATGTTGCAAAATTTTGCAGAGAAACTGCTATATTTAACTGGAGAAACCACCCCCTTCATCTGAAACCTCTGCAAAAGATTTGATTAAATCTCCCTGTCTTACAAACCCAGCCCATTATTTTACTGTGTATTTTCTTAGCTTTGGGAGACCCAGGTGAAATGACCTAGAGAAGCCACTTCCCAGCACATCACCAGCATCACATAATGTGCCATGGCAGGCTGCCGGGGAGATGTGTCTGTCCTATTTAACATGGGAATGTCTTACTCATATCCTGGAAGAAAAAAAGTGCAGAGAAGCCTGTTCATTAGATTCCCAGCTGATAGTAAATGGGAGGCACTGCAGGTACCCACGGGAGCAGGAATGCAAAGGGGCTTGGCAGGCTCTGAGCAGGGAATAGCTATTAAATGGAATTCAGCAGGGACATGCCAGTCTCTGATGGACAGGGAAGGAACTGGCCTTGTGCCAAACAGAAGAAACTGGGAAGTGGGAATCAAGAAAATACTGTGGGAATCAAGAAGATACTGTGGGAGGGGAGGCAGGCTGCTGGGGAGGATGAGGGCAGCCTGAGCCTCCTCATTGCTGGGCACCCACCCTGCCTGTGTGGCTGAGCTGGATGGGGTCCAGCTCCCTACACCCACCGTGATGCCCCAGATCTGGGCACACTACCAAGGAGGCACTGACAGATCCCAGGGACGTTTGCAGAACTCTTATGGACATGATGAAAATAAAGAAGGATAGTAAATACTTGACAGCCATAAATCCAAGTGGAAGAGAAAGTATTTAAAAAAATATAAAGCCGACAAAACTTAAATTAGAACAGCAATGAAGATGTGGGAGAAAATCTACCCTCCCTTGCCAGGATTTTTCTGATGCATGTACTTCTTCAACTGCCTAAGAAAGCCTCAAGGGCTTGGCAAGAAGAGGAGAGAGAATAAAACTTGCATTCCATAAAAACCACACAGGGCACCAAAAGGGAGGAAAACCATCTCACAAGTCAGTACAAGCAGAAGGATGGGCTGCCTTACCTGAGGATCCATCCCACTTCCCCAAGGGCTCAGTGCTGTGGTGACCTCCACGGGCCTCAGCAGCAGCCCCTGACCTTGGTTTTTGCAGATTAATTGAACCCAAGATTAATTGCAGATTAATGCCACCCAAGCCATTCCCTGGGGGAAGAGGTGTCCAGTGGGGAGCTGTTCCCTTCTGCACCCGAGGGCTGCTGCACGGTGGCCGGGAGGAGCTCTCTTAGGAGCTCTTACAGTGGGAATCCCTTGGCCATGAGGTACACATGAACAAATGCAAATAGACCCAGGTGCCTTTAGTGCACAGCAGGTGCTTGGGTGCAGGAAGCATCTCTCCTTCACTCTGGGACATTGTCTTCTCAGCAGAGAATGGTGACAGCAACAGCAGCCACGTGGCATCCCGCCACCGCCGGCCACCCCAGGGGAAGGGTCCAACTTACTGTGGCTTTCCAAAGGCTGTGCACGTCAGCTCCAGTGGCTCCCCTTCTCTCGTCAGGCCTTGCAAGGGGTAATTCTGAGAAACCCGCACTTGAGGCTTATCTGCAGGACACAAAATATGGCTCTGTGAGCCCTCGGTGGCACTGGGGCCACCACCGCTCCCCCTCGCCCGCTCTGTGCCCGGCAGCAGGAGGAGGTGAAGCTGGTGGCACCTTGGATCCCACCACGCTCCCCAGGAAAGGCATTCTGCATTTTATCCATGAACTTGAGCTAAAAGGAACTCGTTTGCCTTCACGCTGGAGAGACCTGCGGCGGTGCCCGGAATTGGCAGGTTTTGTGGTGCTTATTGGTGATTCCCACACCACAACACCCGGAGTCCGTGAGTGTTAACACGCTGGTCTGGACAAGAGATGCTTGTTAGAGACACAAACACAGCCACAGCCACCGCTGCCTTTGTGTAAACAACAGGAGGTTGTATTTTGTTCAGATGAAGCTCCTCTAAATCCTACAATAAACAGAGAATTAATGGATAGTTAGGGAGCCAACTCAAAAACATTTTAGTAAGACCCTGCAGGAAAAAAAAAAGCCGAACCGCAAACCTAGAGTCCACAATTAAAAAATTCATTACCTCCCACGACTGAAACAGAGATTAAAAACGCAATCTGAGCTGTAGCTAAAACGTTATCAGTGCAGGAAATCAATTCAAGGCTACAAGTGCCATTAAGCCATAGATATTTTTCAGGAATTTACTCAACTGTAAGGAACAAAGGAAGGCAAAAAATCAGTATGCATAAAGGTTGAAACCATTTAAATGTTTCTATTTCCTTTGAGAGTAACTGCTACCCAAAATATTGGCTGGCTGCATTTTATTAACTGTGTTTAACTCATTAACATGCCTCCTATGGAATAATAGAGATTAGGAAAAAAAACCCTGCGTGTCAGGATTTAACCAATTTAAACTCTCATAATTTTCAGTAATGGAATAAGCTACACGAGTAAATCCTCTCCCGAGATGACTCCACCACAACATTCCATCAACTAATCCCTGCTACAGATGCTCCTCACAGCTCTGGAACGGGGGTGTCCCTGTGGGCTGTGGTCAGCAGGTGTGACACTTTGGGGTGCCACTGGCCGAGGGGCCAAGTCCCAGTCCCACAGGAAACAGGGTGGCTTTGGCATGCTGGAAAATGCACTCCAGCCCTGGCAGGGACGTGGCAGCATCACTGCACGAGGAGCACAGGAGGGTTCACCCCAGTGTTACGCAGCAAGGAAATCGCCTGCTGCATCCCTGGCTGCTCCCATCCATAATTCCCACCCCTGGCCATCTGCTCCCCTTCCTTGATGTGCTTTGCAGCAGCACCAGGAGCCCCTGCCAGGAACACGGATGCTGTTGTAGCCACGCTGTGGAAGGAGGAGGAAACCCTTCCAGCTCAGTTTACCCAGCACACAGGGACTGCAGCTCAGGAAGCTCCGTGCTTGTCTTTGCTGTTTGCCTCTCCTGCTGCTCCCATCGCCTTTCCATTAGCTAAGTTTTAGTACTTCTAATGAGCTGTTTACCACTGACAATTACTTATGGAAATCAGGAGGGATACGCTGTATTCCTTGCTGTATGAAGAAGGAACTGGCAACTCTGTGAGCTCCCACTAAGCCAGGTGAGTCCTTCCACTGTCGCTTTCCAGCCCCACAGGCTTCATTAAACCAGCATTGGGCTGTCCCATTTGGATCCAGGCAATGTGGAGGTGTCACCTGGAACAGAAATCTGGGTCCATCAGCATATATGTCCACACTGGTGAAGCCAAGAGATTCCCAGCAGAGTTACCATATATCTCTCCCAGGCAGGGGCTTGTCAGCATGCTGGGAATTACAGCAGGCACTTAGGAAAATGTTTCCCAAGCCTGAAGGATTCAGAGGGATGGCTGGGCACTCTGGGGGACCAGCTGGCATTAGGCTCATTGCATGCAAAAAAAATTTCACCCACGAATCTGGAGGGGTGATGGTGTCTTTTCTTCCTTTGTTTAAGGATGTGCCTTGAGACAGTCTTAAATTCTACTTCTCACATGAAGTCAGTGTATTTCCCTCAGATTATGGACTCTGAGTGAAGCTTTTGTGAAATGCCGAGCGCTGTGGGACCCCGAGCCCGGCTCCTGCGTGGGACTGTGACATTTAGCAGCACACACAGGCAGAGCCCTGATGGTTCCAATGCCTGGACCAGCCGTTTGCCACCTCTCTGTTAAAAGGTCATGTTCCAGCAGTGATGTCTGTGGCTGCATAACGTGGGGCGATGGCTATCTTGGACTGTAACACAGGACATGAGGCAGTTTTGACCACCAAGTACATTCCAGCAGCCCAAAATCCTCAACTTGGAACTTCATAACATCACACCACATAAAAATAAACACTTGCATCTATGCACCCAAGCCCCTGCGTGCTCCATGGCAGCCAATTAGACCCAACAACCCACAGCTATTTCCTACTATGCCTCCTTCTAGTGGATTAAAAAAACAGCCTCGTAATTTAATAAGGCACCTTTATTAAGCTAAATTCATTCAAAAGCTCAGAGTGATATACAAGGTTAAATACCAGTCGTCTAAAGGTTATGCTGTAGCAGCAACCAATTTGAAAAACTTATTACAAAGCCATTCTGCATTTGATGAGATTTCTCTCACAACAGGCACAGTGTGTGCCTGAGCATCGGGGACCACTGGGGACCACTGGGACCACTGGGGACCACAACTTCCCCAGAGGGACCACACACCCCAAAATGCTCCATCTCTCCTCAGGATAACACCAGCCAACACAGCCTGCACGCACTGACTTTCACAGCTTCCAAGCTCCGTGGCTGGGAATTTACCAAACCACTCCAGTTATTCTTGCACTTGTCCCAGTTATTCCTTTTTTAGCTGCTCACCCCGTTTCTGTGCCATCAGCAAAGATTATTAACAGCGACTTTTTAAGAACTTCAAATGCTTCGACTGAACAGCATCAGGCCAAGCACCCAGGCCCCTGAGTTCCCTCTAAAAATACCAGCACTGCTGATTACTCCCTAATGACTATCCTTTGAGATCTGCCAGTTAGTGATTTCTTAATCCATTTAAACATGCGCTTCATCGATAATGCTTAGATGTCATTAATCAGCCGAGATAAAAGGTTACACCGAGTTCGGGGCCTTACAAAAGCCTAAGCCTATTATTTCCACCCATTTCCTTTCATCAGGCCAACCCATGATCTTGAAGGTAGGCAAGCTCACTGCCCCAAATCCTGGCACCAGGAGGATTTGGCAAACCTGGTTCCTCCTGTGCCCAGGGTCCCGTGATGCTCCAGCTGGCTTGGCTGTGGGACCCTCACTGACCATGACCAGCAATAAACCACCCTCCCTGGATGATGTGCTCCCTGCTGAGGTTGAAGACAACCAAAGTCTGCTTTGGGAAACCAGCACATGGTGTCTTGGCCAGCAGAGAAACCTGCAAAATGGACTCTGTCAGGGATTCAGCTGAACAGGCTCTGGACTGTGCTCAGAGATGAGGTGCTGGGTCCAAGTTTAAAATCCATTTTCGGATGGCTGTATGAACTGCTGACGAGCCTCTTGGCAGACCCGATGCCAGATGGCATCCCTGGGAGCAGGATCTGCAGGCCAAGCTGTGTTTCTGCCCACCACAGGTAATTCCAGCCTCAGCACTTCCCAGATAACACTTCACACATCTCCCTTCACGTGGGCACTGCTTCATCCAGTTCCTCATCCCTGCTCTGTGCCCAAGGGAGCTGCTCAAAAACCTGACTTCTGGGAGTCTCTGATCTCACCTGGGGAGGAGCAGGAGGAATGTGTTCTTCAGTGCTAAAAGAAACTGGTGAAGTTAACACTGACCTGCAGGTATAAACACAATGGCCACCTTTATTCCAAAATCCAGCAGGGATGCTCATCAGGAATGCGCTCTGCGTCAGAGCCAGCCCAGCCCGGCAATCCCCTGCCTGCTCCTCACCTCTGACAAGGACGAGAGGCTGCACTGCTGATTTCCAGCCAAAATACAGAAATCTACTCAATAAATAGATCCCGTGTTTAAAATAAGGAATGAGCGCAGGACTGGCAGGTCACAACTTGTCTGGAGGAGCCTGTCAGCCCCAAACACGACTCTGCAAAATTCACCCTCAACAAAAGCAATTTAATCACTTTGCTTGTCGTGGGAAAAGGAATGCCAGAGCCCGACAGGCATTTTGGGGATAAACACTTCTCTTTTAAATATTTAAGCACATGCTGCTCCTTAATGCCTGCGAACGGCAGAGCCCCGACCACCCCACACGCTCTGCACTCCCCACAACATTCCTCCGAGAAAACCTTATTAATGAGCTCGCAAACGAGCACCCAACTGGGAAATGTCACAAACAAGAGTGGCTAATGCCCCAGAAAATCAAATAACTGAACACTCGGCTGATTGTGGTGCTTTTCATATTCACTAAAAGAAAAAAAAATAGCTTTAAATCAAAGTTTCTGAAGGGGTCAACACCTCACTGAACAAAACAACTCATTTATTCACTTTTAGCGATCTCCAGATGATAAATTACATTGATGTTAATCACTTCACTGCATACTATGCAATTAATATTTGTGCTGGATGGAAATGTAAAGATTACTGGAGATGAGGCAGCAAACGTATGTGGCGGATTTTAAAGATAATTGGGCACAAAAAGTTCTCTCATTGCAACAGCAAAGGCTGTAACAGACTCCATCAGGGCAGTACACGTGTAAATATTACAAAAATGAATGCATGATTAATTATAACTACAGAAAAGCACAAAAAGACAACCCAGAGAAAAGGCCAAATGGAGGCTCTGACACTCACTTCCAGCATCATGTAATGAGAGAAGGAAACGCGCCGCGAGGGCTCAACTCAAATGTCTCCCAGAATATCTGGTTCCATTCAATTCCTTAATGATATTTTAATGCATTTTGTTGCTTCATTTCCTTTCTAAAATTACACCCAATGCACTGGTCTCCCATCGCTCACTGACGGATCTGAGCCACTAAAAGAGAGTGACTGCAGCCAGAATTGGGGATGTTTCCACACCAGTGCCACAGACTGTGGCTGCCACAGCACGGGGCAGTGGCTGTCCATCAGGTATCCAAGTGTTATGGTCACTGTGAGGACACACCACTCTTGGTCACACCCTGTTTGCCTTTGAGGAGCATTATCAGGAGGGTTTCACACCCATTTTAGGGCATGTTTGCAGAGATTTCTTATCAATAACACACCCTATATCCACATGGAAGCATTTATCCTTAACTTCACCATGGGCCAGACTGTGCCATGGTAAATATGCAACATGAGTTGCATGGACATGAGTCCATGAGTAGGGCAAGTTAATACTCATTATTGCTGGTTTATGTTTTTTTCTTGGAAAATAAACCCCACAACTTTTGAGCTGCACCTTAAAAAAAAAACAACCTCTCCCTGCTCTGAAATTTAGTCACACAAAAAGTACCTCATTATCTGAGCAGGCCCCATCCATCATCCTCCTGTCCTTCCCCAACACATTTCATGCTCCAGTTGGATACATTAAGTGCTGAGAAATACGACATCTGCTGAGAAAAACATTTTCCTGTGCCTTGCTGATGCTCTGAAGGGGCGGATCTGCTGTGCTCGTGCAGGGGGGGCAGGATTTGTGGGGAGGGGATGTCAGAGCAGAGAGTGGAACACGCAGCTCAGGTAACCCTGAGTGATGCTGCTCCAGCTGCAAGAAAAGCAGCAACATCCACATGGGATGAGCAAGGAATTCTGACTGTCACTGCAGTGGAGACTTGGCAGCTGGATGCCTGCAAGGTAATGTCCTGGTCAGTGGAAGGGCATGGACAGCAGCTGGAGAAGCACCCTCTGCTCGGACTGAATATCCCACATTTAAAAAACAACTGAGAATGGATCAGTCAGGCCTGATTGTAGGAGCCCCAGTTTCCCCCAGAGGCCAAGCCCACATCCATGGGAACACTGATGGAGATGCCTGTCTGCAAGGACAAGAGGTTTTCACTCCAGCCACACTCTCCCTCTGGTTGATGCTTCACTGCCTTGAGCCAGGAAAAGCTCAAGGGTAAGAGCTTGCTCTGAAGCCACTTTTTCTTTAAGTTCAGGTATGAAATGCAGGTGTCTGGCTGTGCTCCAGCACAGTGAGTCCCAGAGCCACTAATTGCTGGGAGCCACAAGGTCATGATGCACGACATGTTCTTGGGCTGGGGCTCTTCTCTGGCCATCTGCTGCTGCCCACTGAAGGAACAGACCAGGCTAACGGGGTCAAGTCCCCACATCTCAATGTAATTGCTCTTAACAAGCTCAGAGTTTGATTCAGAACATAAAACCAAACCCGTCTGAACACCTTGCTCATCCCCTGCTCCCTTCTGAGGAGACTCCACACCTCATTCCCACAAACAGCTCTGGAACAGCCCAAGGGGATGCCACAATCAGCACGAAGGGCAGAAATCATGCACAGGATGCAGCAGGACCTCCAGTGGGAGAGCTGAAGGCTGCAGGTGTCCATAGGACACCCAAAGAGCTGTGCTTTAGGGGTGCTTTGCCCTGACAGCACAGGGAACCCCCTAAGGCTGCAAACCAGCATGGTCAACCTTTTATCCCCCCTGGAAACTGCTGTCTTCTCCTACCCCACCAAACCATCAGGATTTCAGAGGAAATCCTTCCTTTCTTCTGAAACAAAGCCTCAAGGTTGCCTCATGCCCTTTCAACCCAGAGAGGTTCCAATCCCTCCACAGAACAGGGTAGATGGGATTTTCTCCTCTTCCCCGTTAAGCATTTGATCAAGCCTCACAAAGGTGCTAATGTATTATTAAAGCTAATGGAGCTCTACAAGAAATGTTAATGGACATTAAGTTTGCATAAATGAATTACACATTAGCACAGTCACAAGAAATCTCGTATCTGCCAATTTAGGCAGTATCTGATCATTCCTGTTTTCCTCATTACAGGAACATTACTTCCCGCAAGTTTCGGAGATATGAGAATTGTAACCAAGATGTTCATAATGAAACTACATAATGAAGCAGATGAAATAAATTAATACAAAACTTCCTCTTGTCCTTTCAGTCTGAGGTAGTTGAAGGGAACCTACAAAAAACAAGGACTTTGAATCATCTCAGCCCCCGGTGTTCCGAGCACCCAGCCTTGCTGCAGGGACCATCCCACTTTGCTTTTTGGGGGGTGTTTTGGAGCAGATGGGCACGTGTAGAGAGCTCTGACATTTCCAGTAGCTGAAAATCCAGTAATGCTGTATTTGGGACCACAGGTGTTTCCAGGTTACCTGCTCACAAACCCTGTTACTGTCACAGTGGAGCAGCTTCTAAGGAAAGGGAGATGCATTAACACTGAACACGTAGGAACCAGCACAGGTTGGCCTCAATCAGTGCTGCTGCTACAGATTCCACAGAATTCCAGTCATTGTGATGTAAAAAACCAGTCGGTGCTGCATGTTCACAGTGCACAACACTGAGTTTCTTTTGCACAGAATCCAGTTTTTGCCAGCAAACTTGCCATGGTGGCCAGTCGCTTTGAAGTGGGAGTAGAGAAGCACTTTTCAAAGAGATAAGTAGGTTGCTAGAAGAAAAATACTCAGATTTAATCTGTTCTGACAATTACAAAGCACAGCCAGGAACCTTTGATACAAATTGTATGTGCAGAGAGTTATTTCTTCAGAGAATGAAGGTAAGTATTTATGGTATTGCAGAGGGCTGGGAAAGTTGTGGCTTCACCCAAGAAGTGGTACCTAACATTTTGATTTCTGTTTCTAAATAACATGATATCATCCTCATGGATGCTGGAATTTTACCATGTGGTGAATGATTCCTGAGCTCCCAAGTGGGCCATTTTATACATTAAGGGAATTAAAGGCTCTGCTACTCACACATGACTTCCAGGTAGCGCTGTGTCTGCAAGTCTTTGACCGCAGGGTGATCCACCAGGCAGATGACAGGGACCCCATCGTCCTCCCGCCCCACCTTCAGCAGGAGCTGGCTGGTCACCGTGTACATGTCAGACCACTGCTCCACCTCTGACTTGCCTGGAGGAGGGGACAGAGAGAGCAGAGTAATGACAAGATGGAGCACCTGCTGCAGCCAGGCCAACTCCCTCCTGTCCATCCCATCCCATCCCATCCCATCCCTCCCCTCCACAAGGTTCTGGCCAATTAAAGTCCACATGATTAACAATCCCCTTACAACATCCCTAAATCTCCACACTCTTCAATCAATGAGCTACAAATCCCTCCCCCCCCCCTCCTAAACCACCAATAACCAACAANTTCCAGTCATTGTGATGTAAAAAACCAGTCGGTGCTGCATGTTCACAGTGCACAACACTGAGTTTCTTTTGCACAGAATCCAGTTTTTGCCAGCAAACTTGCCATGGTGGCCAGTCGCTTTGAAGTGGGAGTAGAGAAGCACTTTTCAAAGAGATAAGTAGGTTGCTAGAAGAAAAATACTCAGATTTAATCTGTTCTGACAATTACAAAGCACAGCCAGGAACCTTTGATACAAATTGTATGTGCAGAGAGTTATTTCTTCAGAGAATGAAGGTAAGTATTTATGGTATTGCAGAGGGCTGGGAAAGTTGTGGCTTCACCCAAGAAGTGGTACCTAACATTTTGATTTCTGTTTCTAAATAACATGATGGACGCTGGAATTTTACCATGTGGTGAATGATTCCTGAGCTCCCAAGTGGGCCATTTTATACATTAAGGGAATTAAAGGCTCTGCTACTCACACATGACTTCCAGGTAGCGCTGTGTCTGCAAGTCTTTGACCGCAGGGTGATCCACCAGGCAGATGACAGGGACCCCATCGTCCTCCCGCCCCACCTTCAGCAGGAGCTGGCTGGTCACCGTGTACATGTCAGACCACTGCTCCACCTCTGACTTGCCTGGAGGAGGGGACAGAGAGAGCAGAGTAATGACAAGATGGAGCACCTGCTGCAGCCAGGCCAACTCCCTCCTGTCCATCCCATCCCATCCCATCCCATCCCATCCCATCCCATCCCTCCCCTCCACAAGGTTCTGGCCAATTAAAGTCCACATGATTAACAATCCCCTTACAACATCCCTAAATCTCCACACTCTTCAATCAATGAGCTACAAATCCCTCCCCCCCCACTCCTGAATCAACAATTAGCCACAAAAGTGATTAAACAGATTAAATTAATTAAAAGTAGTATCGATAGGTGGGAGCACTGGGCAGTGCTGTGTCTGAGGGAGGGAATGGCAGTGGTGGTGGGAGGGGAGCCTGGCTCTGGACTGGCTGCCCGAGGGATGCCATGATGCACTGCATGGAAAATGAGGAGGAAGACAAGACAAGACAAGACAGGAGAAAAAGGATTTCTCCAGGAACTCAGCAAGCAGGCACTGACAGCACAGCTCTGCTCTGGTTTCAGTGCTCTGATCTGTGCCTCTTTATTTAAGAATTCACAGGCAAAATGCTAAGAGTTACTTCTGTAGCAGAGCTCTTCCAGACACCAAATATTTCCGTATAACATATTAGAGTGAAACAGGGGACAGACACAGACACCCCCTGATATTTGAAGGAAAGGCTTTCCCATGGGCAAAGCCACATTTCCTGTGATTCATAACGCACAGCCAAGTGTTTCAGTCTCACTAATTCTGTTAAAAAAAGATATCTGAAGACTCAGCAGGGTGAGCTGGGATTGCACGAAGCTCAGCACTCTTCCCAGAGAACAGAAAGCTGGGATTCGACTGCCAACATGAGAAAACTTAATCAAGAAGCTGGACAGGCCAAGCACAAAGGCACAAACACTGCCCACCAGGATGGGGAAGGGAACCAGAATGGGATCATTAATGCCCTGCACATCACAGTGCTGGGACTCAGCAGGGCACCACTTCATGTGGCAGCATGTTTGCATCCCACCTGTATCAGCATCCTCCCAGCATGTGGCCTGCTTGGATGCTCAGAAGTGTTGGGTTTAAAGAGAGGATTCTATTCTGCCCTTGCAGGAGGGTTGGGTTTGAAGTAATGAGTCTGGACTTCGGCGGAGAGCCCGTCAGTGTCTCAGACTGGGGGAAGCACAAAGGTGTTGTCAACCAAGCTCACATCTACATGCAGACTTAAACTAACAGCGTGTCACATGCAATCAGAGTCAGTGACTTGAATGTGCAACTACCAGGAGCAACCAGACTTCAGGGAGTCGGAGAAACCCATCTTGGATGAATATTCAACTGAACACAGGGAAAATGCTCTGTAAACAGGGGAGCTAGACGTGAAGGTGAATTGCAAATCCTTGCAGCCCAAAGCGCAGACGATCCCTCTCGTACCTAAAGCAGGGCACAGAGCTCCACAAGCCACACAGAAATGAATTCAGTGCACAGCTCTGGGCTCCTCAAGGTCACCTGCAGTTACAGCAGGACTCCAGAACCCGGCACTCGAAGCTGGCAGGTAGGCAGAGGACCAAATGGAGTTCAGCCCCCTGTGTTAGGGAATAATCTGTCTGCCCACACAGTGCTTTGGTCCTCAGCTGGCGCTCAAAGCAGCTCGTTCTACTTTTCCCTTTTTTTTCCCCTTAAACTGGCAGCAGAGAACAAACACCCCGCGTTACATAAATCACTTCAGCTCTCTGAACAAAGCAAGTGACTGAGAGGACACATCTACCGGTTAGCTCCTTGTTGCCTTTGAACCATCTGATGGTGGTGGCTGGTCTGCTGGCCATGGCAGTGCAGTTCAGCTCGATCTCTTCTCCCTCCACGGCAGTTTCTTTCTGGATATCAATTACCAAATTGCGTGGTGGGACTAGAATGGAAAAACACAACACACGCCAGATGAGAAAAACATCTTTTGATCACTAACACAAGACAAAACCTCGAGGAAAACCTGTAAAATCCACTGAAGGAAACGAGCAAACAGCATTTATTTGATCTTTCAATCAATCAAACCCTTTGATAGGTGGTCTGGCAGTAATTGGAGTGAGCACTTTCACTCTCCACCAAATAATCACCGCAGTCTCAAAAATTATTGCTTATCAGGATTGCAACTTTCTGCTCCCTCTCCCAGGCAGGCACCGTTCCAGGGAGAGCCACAGCCTCCTGTGCTACTCGGGTGTGTGCTGCTATTTAAAAATCCAGCTTGACTCCGTGCACATTTCCTGACTCCTCTGACAAGGAGAGGAAACACAAAAGCTGACACTTGGCAGTGCATTACTTACCAAGCCTCTAACCTCCACAGCAATTTTTCTCTCCTGCTGTTCAGCTCCAAGGCTCAGCCGTGAGTGTGGAAGCAGGCCAGCAAATATCAACCTCATTTAGGATGCTCGAAAAGCCACTGAGCACAAGCCTGGAGTGGAATGCCACCACCTTGGGAACACCACTGCCTCCCACAAACCACCCCAGTGAGAGGAGGGAGCCAGCTCTGCACCAGCCAAGGCACCACATCCAGTGACAAGTCCTATGGGATGGAGATCTGCTGCTGTCCCCAGGCACTCACCTGCCCTAGATCAGGACCTTCCCAAAATACAAACTCTTAGCACTGCACTCAATGAGAATTCACCTAGTAATACCCATAAACAGGCTGTAACTTCAGAGGGTAACAACCACTGCAGCACAGCCCAGAAATAGGACAAATGAGCTCAAAAATTACAACACAGGAATGAGGAATCTCTTCCCCATGAAAGCACCAGCAGCAAGGCAAAACCCAGGAAAAAGTGAACAGCAAGAGTTTGCACGGCAGAGTCACGGCTTCAGAAAATCCCAAAACTTCCAAAGGAAACTCAACTTTGCTTGGATCAATGTGATTAAGCAACTGCATAGTTCAGATGTGACTCACAGGTCTTCAAGCTAATGAAGAACAAATATGTATAAATACCATCCAGATGATCAAATGGACTAATTAGTCACTTGTGGCTTTTCTCTAAAGAGAACAGAACGGGCTACGTATTTGAGACTTTCACATGTTCCAATTAGGCAAGAATAAATCTACATATTGTGTCACAGAGACATGAAAGCACTGAAGCAAAGGCGCAGCTCCCTCCGAATGCTGACTGCCAGGGGGATGCCTCAACACCTCTCTCTGCACTCCTGAGCTGGAAGCAGTGGAAGCAGATGAGCAAAATCACTCTTTGAAAGAGCCTCAGACCTGGGTGACCGAAGTCTGAGTGATGAGCATGAGATCTGTGGCAGGGAACACGCTCCTGTGGGGACCAGGAGAACCACTCCTCTGCCCTGGCTCATTTCTTCCCCTAATTAGGGAGTCAGTAATAGGGAACATGCTATCCTTGGTGTCATGGCTCCCAATCTCTCCATACAAGTGATAAGGTAAACCATTCCCTTGTTCATCTTCTAATAATAAACCTCCCCCATCCTTGCCTGCTTCCTGAGCTGAGGTTTGACCCGAGTACATGATGAAGATGACAAGAAATCACCTGCCTTATGGATGTGGGGGAAAGGCAGCACACACTGGCCATGCCACAAAGCCTTCTCAAAAACAGCTGAAGTACAAGGCAAGAAAACAGACTTTTCCCTCAATTCTGAAGCACGATTCATGTTTTAAAAAAACAACCAACAAAAACCTGCATTATGTCTCACACTTGAAAGACACACGGTGCTGGCTTACAGGTGAATGAATCGAGTACTCTGATTTCAAACGCTTTTCTAGGTTGCCAGCAGTGAAATGAAATCCAACAAACTGTTTTTCCCTGTGTACGATTAGAGAGAGGAGCTGGAAGAGCTTCCCGTGCCTGTGAGTGCTGGAAAGCACACAGAAACTTTGAAGGTGTTGATAACCATAATAGCTGGAGTAAAACTGCTTATAAACATTACTTAACAACATATAAAAACCTAAGACCCAAATCTCATTAAGCAAAAGAAGGAAGATTTAAACTAATCAGCGAGTGAGATCTTCCATTAAGTCACCCTCCCTGATTCAGGTTCTCCATTAGCAGAGCCTTAAAAGCCATTGCTAATCGGCAGGGACTGCTCTAATAGTGGAGCTGCTGTCAGTGGCAGCACGTCAGTGCCATGGCCATGGCTGCACATGGCTGGCTGTCAGCTCTCAGTGTTCAAATCCTTGCTTCAAATCCCTCTCCGGGTGGCTGGAGCTCTCCCAACATCACACAGAGCCCCATCCCACTGGCCCTGTGTGTCCAAGGACTACAAAGCTCCCCACGAGCACCGATGAGATCCTTACCAAGCACTGTAATCGTGGTGTATATTTCCTGGGGGGGGTCAGTGTAGAGCTGGCAGAAGTACCTTCCTTCGTCAGAGATGGAGACATTTGTCAGGGACACTCGGAGCTCGCTGTTGGAGAAGTTCACCAGCTGGAATCTGCTGTCCTTCAGTGCTGTGGGGCAAGCACAGCCTTGGTCACTGCACAGAGGTGCAACATCCCTTTTCCTCCACACCACAACCCCAAAGGTCCCTACAGACAGCAGCACATTGAGGCAACCACCCCAACCAGCTTCCATCCTGCTTCTTACCTTGAAGTCAGACCTATCTTTGTGTTCTCAGATGATTTCAAATAATCACCATGAGCAAATCTTTGGACCTGGGTTTATTACTGTGTGGTTTAGGGATGTGCAGTGAAATGCTGGGGAGAGCACATGGCCGTGTCCCAGATCCACAGGGACATTAACACAGAACATCTAAAGTGTCCCAATGCAGGCACTGTGGCATTCACCATTGGACACAAAGCCAGGCTCATTCACTGGATGTGTAAGTGACGTGAGAGTTTGGTCTGGGTATAAAATGGCACAGATTGTCCTGAAATTTTCAGTCTTTGGAATGGAGAGATTACCTCTGAGAACACTGTGCTGCCTCAGTGCTGCCCTATTCAATCTGTTTGTGTCAGCTAAATATTTGGCACTCCATTGCAATTCACCCTGAATTACAACAATCAATTCTTATTGCAAAGTAAGACGCCCTGACTTTTAAAGGGGACCATGAAGGTTTCCATTAAGGAGAGAGATTATTATTCTCTGTCTCGCCTCCCTCCACAGAACCACCTGAACTGCAAGTCCCCAGCAATACATTAACATGGGAGATCTCTGCAAATGCCATCTCCTGAGCGGAAGGGAGGTGCAGGAGAAGTTGTAACCAAATGAGGAACAATTAACTTACGCCTGAAATCTCTGAAATAGATGGTCTGCCTGTTGGGGTTCAGGAGCTGGATCACCGAGTCATCGCTGTTCTTGACGCGGCAGCTGATGGTGGCAACTTCCCCCTCCACCACTGTCACATCCTCTGTCACCAAGTTCTGGCCATCACCTGCAGGACAGAGCAAAGGTGGAACTCAAGGTCAGAAACAACACCAGTGAGTTTCATTTGGGTGTGAAAACCTCCACTGTGACCAACAGAGGAACACTGGCCAGCAAGACCTCGGCTCTGGGTTCACCAGCCAGCTGGCCATCACTAAATTACAGAGGAGCAAAGGGGGCTCTGTGATGGGAATAGTGGAACAAGGACTATTGCCAGGCATGGAAATGCCAAAAATTCACTTCCTCTCTCAACAGATGAATTTTGCTAAATTACCTTGAAAGAACAACTCGCTGTAAGAAGCACTTATCCTCTGACTGGAGCAGACAGACTTCAGGGAATCAGTCGTTACTCACTCTGTGTAATCAGTAGGTGCTATTAATGTCCAGAGGCAGGGATAAAAAAAAAGGATCCCGTGCAATTATGCTGTGGGAGCCTTGTAATCATTTACAGGTCATCACCCCAAAAACTCTCCTCCTAATGAATCGAATCATCGCATCACCCGCACGCTGAGACATTCGCCTCAAACACTAAAGAACACAGGGGATGGGACTGGGAAAAGCACTCTGCATTTCAATTTTTCCATAACTATCGGGAATCAAAGTGGCAGAAATTTTGAGACTTTGATTGCCAATTTGCTAAAGGAAGCGCAGGTAAATGGGCACCTGGCCAGGGGTTGCTGGTCAGGAGCATCCTCTGCTGTGCACAGAGAGTGGCAGGGAGACAGCCCAGCTCCCCACCTTGGCCAGGATTTGAATCAAGTTTGCACACAGTAAATCTGGGGATTGTATTTATACCCCAGTTTTATTCTCACCCTGCACTCTTCTCTGTTTTTGTTCCATTCTTTCTGACTTGAATTTATTATTTGACATCCCTTGTAAATTTATGCCAGACAAAAAGATGCATTGTTTGGAAAGAGAGAGATTGACAAACTATCAGACACCGAGCTGAAGTCTGGGCACATTTTTCTGCCCTCTCAGTATAAATTTTGTTTCTCCAGATTGATGAACTTGGAAGAGCAACAAGAAAAGTTGTTATCAAACAGTAACACCTACATTGGAGCACAGGCTCCCTGTGTAAGAGGGGCAAAGAGCCCACTCTGTACATCTGCCTGGCTCCTGCTCCACGTTCTGTGCATCAGGATGAAGCTGGTCCTGCTCAAAGCCCTCAGAGAAGATGAACATCAAGTCACACCATCACGCTGGGAACACAGTGCTCTTGAACCCTCGGGACATGGCTAAGTGGTGGCCTTGGCAGTCTTGGGTTAATGGTTGGACATGATGATCTCAGAGACTTGGTGATCTTCTCCAACCTAAATGATTCTATTCTGCACATGGGGGCAGGTTCTCAAACCCCAAGGGCCATCACAGCAGAGCCCTTCCACCACCTGTGCCACATCTCACCACGGAGGTGCTGGAGTGATGCAGAGCCCACCCTACACAGCCACAGCCAGGCTGTGGCATCAACAAAATCAAACACCTCAAAAGTGGTTCAAGCAAAAATATTAAACATTACTAACTGCTCCTGGGGAATAATTTTATCAAACTCATTCAAAACAAGGTTCTTGCACAAGGATCAGCTTGATATGTTCTCATAAACGCAATATTCCCTACAAATCATTAACAAAGCTATTAAGATTCGATTTCCATCTAAGCAATTATTGCCAGCATATTTTTTTACATTTACTTTAAAAGACTCAATCCTATTTTCAATTCATTAAACTGTTCCTTGCGTTTACTGAATTTTACATCAGCTTAGAAGACTATTTGAATTAATAAGAATTACAGTAGAAGTAATTTAGAAATAAATTATTTGAAGTTCAAGCCACTGAAGCTTTTCAGGCCAGGATGCTGCTGCATTAAACCTGCCGATGGATGGCTGCAGAGTCCAGCACCTCGGTCTGGGCTGGCATCACATCCCTCTGAACAAGGCATTTATCCGGGTTAATGACAGGCAGGGAGCACCTAAGGACACGCTGAGCCCCTCCACGGCCTGGAGCAGTCACAGCCTCACAGGCTTTGCCTATTTATTCTGAATCAAAGGGTGTCTAATCCGCCGCTGTCTGCTCTGCTGACCTGAACGTGCCTCACCACAGGCACTGGTGTGTACCACTCCAGATTTTGGGGTATCTGTATTCCCATCTGCTACTGCTTACCAAGGCAGGAAGGTTATTTCCATGAGCAGCCTCAATTACAAACTCTAAATTAAATAAAAATGCAAGGCAAAGCGAGAACTCTTTAGACCCGTCCTCATGTCAACACCTCGGGAAGTTTCTCAGTAAATATTTACTGTCAGTATATAAGTATTTTGAGGAGCATTAAAGTAGACTCACTTAGAGCATGACAATATTTTGGGACAGAAAAGGACAAACTGGGGAGGGGAGCTGAAGTTTATGGATCCAACATGGAATCTCAGAAACTGAGAGAAGCAAAGGAAAGCTACAGCTGAGAACCAATCTTAAATGCAATCTTAAATCTGGCAATGCTTGGAGGGGGCAGAACACGAGCAGATACAACAGGAAAAACCCCAAGAGAACTACGAGGCAGATTTTCATCCATTACACATGAAGGGACTATGAAAGCCCCCATGCAGTGTCCATGCATGAGACCAAAGCTCCCTGTTGGGACTCCAACACGAAGGACAAATCCTCACCCCACCACATGATGCCTGCACAGAGAGACTCCAGGTGGACAGACCCCAGGGTCAGACTGGAGTCTTGATCACCTTGACCTGGAGAACAAGGCATTGCTCTGGAGGGAGGGGAAGAGGAATAGCAAGGAAGCACCCCCAAGGTGGGGCTCCAGGGTGNAGTCTTGATCACCTTGACCTGGAGGGTGGGGAAGAGGAATAGGAAGGAAGCACCCCCAAGCTGCTTGAGCATCCCCATCCAGTGCTAAGGAGCAGCTGGAATGGGTGTGTGCAGTGCAAGGGGGAGGGAAAATGCAGTGTGTGCTTCATTACCCAAAGCAACTCTCTGGCCTCATTTACTGAATCTCCCTGTGCAAGGTGAAAGACGACACTGTGTTTTATGCTTACTGGAAGGGGGAGCGACGCGGGGGAGCACAACGCTTGAGGGATGCTTTGGCTGCAACCTGTACAATTAATTTCTGCACTTGTCTCCCTGCCTTAGACTACTGCAGTCTCTTCTCTTAAGGCTGCAGACAGGCATAGCTGAGTAAATTGTGTTTCAAAAGTTCCCCTCGGCTGGACACAGCCCAGGGACCTTGGCTCATATGCAGCGGTCACATTCAGAATCAATTCTTTCTCTGCTTGTAGCACACCGGGCTAGAGGGAAGCGCCAGGGACAGAAGAGGGGAAGATTAAAAATACGTGCTGGGGAGCATGATTCTTCAGTTTCTATGGAATTTCTAACCAAGCCTGAGCCACAGGTATCCCAGCAGGAGCAGCGGCACTGCTGGTTCAGTCTGCAGGATCCCGACACAAACACTTTCCAAGGAAGAGGAGTTTTCATTACACCCGAACTATGTAAGCCCGTAAACCTAAACAAAATCCCTCTTAATAAATTGAGTGAGAAGAAACAAGTCATGCAGATACACAAACTGTCTGTTCACATGCTCAGGGGAAAAAGTGACACGATGCTCCATCCCCAGAATTAACACAATCTGAATGTCAACACTCATCTATCAGCTTCAGGTACCTAAAAGGAATGTGGTGGTTAAAGAACCAGCCACAGCTGAGACAAGCAGCTTATAAACACTGAGCATCCACCTCGCCCAGAAGCTTTGTCTCCCTCATGTTCCTTCTCTTTGCTGACCAGATCCTCTGCTCTCTCATCCATCACAGAGAGCTTCATCTCTTCCCTTTAACACAAACATCACAACCAGCTTTTCGGAAAGAGCACAGAAACTAAAGAGACTCTTGGACTGTGATCAGATACAAGAAAAGGGAGGAAACCAAACTGCCATTTAATTACTCTGCAGATTTGCTTCTAGGAGGGAGAGAAGAACTGCCAAGGCAGTGCTGGAAGAAGCTGCTGCAGCTCCACCCACCCAGGCTCCAAGTCTTGAGAGACTGTTTTAAAAAGCTGCAGTCGTCACACTTGAACTTTGGAGAAGAACGGACAATCCACACTGATTGTGCTGGCGAGAAAAGGCAATCTCTTTTGACAGAGTTAATTTCGTGTTATCTTTTCACAAGGGAGGGAATGGCAACAATTTGGGACCAGGCTGCCTACAAAATACATGTATTTTTGCTGTGGCACATGGGCAGTGCTGCAGCTGGAGGGTCCTGAGCCCACAGGACATGGACCAGGCTGGATAACAATGCTTACAACACACATTAAAGTCAGCCTGTCCTCTTTGATGTTTGTCTGAAGCACCCCAAGACAGGGATGTTCTCATCCCCTCCCATAAGGAAAGGCTGGGGCAAAGGGAAGGCAGGAGAAGAGGCTCCTTCCACCCATGCACAGTCCCTAAGGGAAACCCTCCAAGGCCACAGAACCTGGAGCCAGACGTGGCACCTCTGAGCAGTTCTTATGTCAGTGTGACCCTCACCCTCAGAGGAAAACTTTATTTTCCATTAAGAGTCACAACTAACCTTTTGAAACAGCAATTTCTAATAAGATGTAATTACCAGCTTTGTGACCCTGAGTTAAACCTCTCTGAGATTTTTCCCCGTATTCGAGTAGCTCTTATTCCCTCTTTAGCATCTTCTCCACAGCCAGCAACAGACTCAGCAACACCAATTCCCAAGCAAAAAGCTCTTCAAGAAAAGCACTGGTGGCAAACAAAAAGAATTCTAGAAAAATCTCATTTTGGAGTGTATTCTGTTCAGGTCTTTCAGATGCAATACACGGCTGGAGAGTTTTGGCCATGAAAATCCCTGTGTGCTGAGCACCAAGAGCAACAGGTTCTATCCAGCAAGGTGCAGCTGAGCCAAACTGGGCACAGCTTGCTCAGTGACACGAAGGGAAGGGGATCTGGCAGCTCCACATCTCTCTCTGAGGCAGCAACTACAGCAAATTGAAATGGTAGTGCTCACCCGGCACTCAGATTTTTATTTTCAAATTTTATGCATGTTATCATTGCTTAATTGCTGCAGCAGGTCTAAGAGAGCTGCTTTGAGGAAGGGCACTGCTGCTGAACAACTCCACTGCTGCCAGGTTTGGGATCACCTGGTGATGCTCATCAGAGCATCAGTTCCCATTTTGGGGGGGGAAATGGAGGGGTGGGAGGAATTAGCATTCACAGAAACTATTCCCAAAACATTCTTATTGTGGATCTGTAAACACACAGGTACAGCTGATGGCCAGGGAAGGGCACTGCCAGAGGAGGCACGACCCCCTGGCAACCTGGGAGGTATCAATGGCATCAGCAGGGCCAAGAGAGACACTGGCCTTGCCATGTGTGCCCACAAGCAGGGGTGGTGGAAGACACTTCCCACTCCCTTGCACCCATTCCACACATGCCTGGGTGGGCAAACAACCTTGTACATGTTTAAGGACACACAACCATGAGACCCAAGTGGATCTCCCTGGTGCTCCTGCCCCTAATTTCTCCGAGTCTCCCCAGTGTTGCCTGCAGGAACAAGAAACACTCCTGCTGCTCAGCATCCTCATCTCCCTGCCACAGGCTGTGCTCAGCCCCAGCAAACACAGGGACCTATTTCCCCTCCTTCTCAGCACATATTTTCGCGAGCGAGTGCTTTCGGCACCTTTCCGATGCGCCGCACCCGGCTCCTCTCCCCGCAGTCACACTTCCCCGCTGAATTACTCTCCACATTCAGAGGGAATGTGCAAGATGGTGCTAAAAATTACTTATTGTGGGGAGCGAGTTTACGCTATGAAACAGCCACTTCAGAGAAATATACTGCAAATTCAAGCGAGTTGTGCACAGATATTAAATTTGTGGGGGAAAGAAATGCCGTTGCCACCTTTATGGCTTTTCTGGCTTAAAGAGTAAGAATAAAAGATGACAATAGCTCTGAAATTACACTGGAGGCTGCACTGACTTTAAACATAGTGAATATCTGCATGATGCAATGGCATCGGGGAATTCTTTCCACTGGTTTGAAACCAAACCAGTACAGGGACAGAAATCCTGTGTTATGACTGAATTAAAGTATTTCTTTGGATCTTAGGAACAAAATCCTTTTTTCTGCCACGAAAACCCCTGCACCTCTGGGCAAAGGGTTTTCAGCCTGAAGTTTTTGCTTCAACCCCCTTTACACTCCTGTTGTTGCCAGTCGCCGTGTCTGCGTGGATTTATGATCCGTCACCTGTGCTGGGATTAGATGTCACCCTTGTCTTTCTATTACCCAGATATTGATAGATCAAACTCTCCAGCCATACATCGCCTGTCCCTTCAAAGGTTACTATCGGTGGACACTGAGGATCAATATCCATCTGCCCTGTCACTGACCAGAGGGGACACAGCAAATGCTGCACCAGGAGCCCAGTGAGGGAGAATTCAGCACGGCAGCAAAGTCTGTTGCTCTGCACATCTCAGATTTTTATCTTAGATTTCCAATATAGCAACTGCCAGAAATTCAGTCTTTCAGGACACGATTGTATTTCAAGCTAATGGGGTTGAACCATTTGGAGGAAGAATCCTACAAGCCACGCTCACCACAGTGGAGGTTCTGTTGTCTGCAAGCACAAAGACATCTCTTGCTGAAATGACCAGAGCAGAAAGCTGCGTGACTCATTTAGAGCTCATTTCTTAACCCACTGGACAGTTCTTAAATAAAAGACGCTGCTACAGCAGCTTTTTATTTTGTTTATCTCTCTCTCTACCTATGGAGGGATGCTCAGTTTCAGCAACTTTCCAGAAGAAGACCTTTAAGAAAGAAGCCACTGATCTCTTGCTTTGGTTCTGGAAGTTGATGGTGCATTGCTAAGACAGTAAAAGGTCACTTACTAAAGACTCTCCTGCTCCCACATAAGGTCAGGGGTTTATCCAAGTGTCCCCCAAGGACACTGCATGAGAGGCTCCTCAGCTGCAGCACACCAGGGAGACAGAAGATGTTTTTGTGGGAGGATCTGAGAAGGGGAGGCTGCTGAGGATGCCCTCCATGGATGCTGTGGGCTCTGAAGGGACACTGAGGGGCAGAAGCAAGAAAGAGTGCAGAGGAGAGAGCAAAAGGGCAGGAAAGGGCAAAGCTGTGCATGGTCTCAGTAGAAATACATTCAGGGACCTTTCCCTCACGTTCCTCCTGATGCTCATCTGTCACTACCAGGCATCACCTGTCAAGGACACCACCAAAAATCCACCACTGCCATGCCCCTACCACTGCTCAGAAGCAGTATCAGCAAGGGAGAAGGTTTGATAGCACGAGACGGTCCCAGCAGGCTGCTGCCTCCATTCAGTGTGTTTAAATAACACTCAGTTAGGATCAACACACATTTATTATTAATGGCACCCTAATACAGAATTCTTTATCTGCATTTTATCTTCCAGCTACATCGCTACCAAGGACACCCAGAGCTCAGAATCAGGGAAGGAGCCCTTGATTAATCCTGAGCTCCCAACACAGGTGGAATTTCCTCTCCCTGCCATAACTTGCTCTGTGGGGAGCTGAACCGTGATGTACAGCAGGTGGCTGCAGGTAAGAGGAGGGAGCACTGATGAAATATTTGGTTTTCAACATCGATGAGCATGTTCAGTGCATTTCCCTGACCAGAACAACGTTGTTGAACAGCACCTGCTGCCTCACACTCCTTTCTGTCTCTGCCACATGGGTAAAGCTGCAGCAGCCCCTGCCAAAACCTGAGCACGGGAGGAGAGAATTTACACGTTTGCAGGTTTGTCACCATCATTGTCACCTCTGGTTTTGCCCTGCAGTGTCCGGCAGCAGCCACCTGTCTCGCACTGAGCATGGCACTGCTCACACCCTGAGCTGGCACAGGGACCCAGGGAGGGAGCTGCCCATCTGCTCCCTGTCCACCTTCCCTTCCACCGACAGGTCCCTGTTCCCACGGGTGTCAGTCAGGGACAGGGAGGGGGATTGCCCCACAGCATCATCTGCAGACCATCACCAGTGTGCAGCCCTTCCAGGGACCCCATCACCCCAAGCCTTCATGCCCAGACACTCTCTGTCCCCTCCAAGGGCTCTCTGTCACCTCCAAGCCTTCTGGGATAATGCCATCGCTATTAACATCTGCTTTGGTACACACTCAGTTCTTGGATCTGATGGCACCTGCTCCAGGTGCACCCCCAGAATTCCCATTAGTCAGAGCAATGGGGTTTCCAATAAGACAGAGTCCTGTTTCAAGTCAGATGATGGGTTTCATTTTACTCTAATGAGCTGATATGTCTTATATCCATACCTGTAACCCATTTTTCTTGCAGATTTCTTCACATCCTTTTTATTTTTTACTGTCAGTAGCATCTGTCACAATGTGCAGCTTAATAATCTCTTTTAAACCCAAGAAATCTGTATTTCCATAAAGCACCCACGATGAATTCTGATCAACATCAGCCCAGTCTCTTCCCTACAAGAAAGGACCTCCCTTCACTGCCTGCACATTTAGCTCTGAAATCTTTAGTTCACCACTGCAATAGGCAAGGAGTAAATGACAAAATTAATAACAAATGTGCAAACCTGTAGAAACTGTCCCGAAGCACAAGGGAACAACAAGTAATACAATATTTCCTTGGGGTATCCTGGCTTATTCTCATCCTTTGGCTCAGCACACAGCCAGCCTTAAATCCCAGTGCTATCCTTGATGTGTTATATACAGGAGTGACTCTGTGAGCCTTCCATGAAACTATTGTTATCCCAAAAGTTTACTGCTACATAAAAGCAGGAGACAAAACATTCACCAGCTGGAATGACCAAGAGCCTGGACCTCAGAGTGACCCATTCACCACTGAATGCACAAGGATGAGTCCTCCTCTATGGGCTAAGCTGAGTTTCTATTTCACCCTTTGAAGTTAATTCCCAGTTTGCCATCAGGGGAGGAAAGCTGATCTTGCTTCCCATGAAATCCCAGCCTCTGGAGTGGCTTTGCTCACAGGCATTATCTGCCCACTCTCCATCTCTCTGGGCAGGACTGTGGATGTGAATGTCCCGATCCTGGATTTCAGTCCCTTTGTGCCCATGGTCACTGTCAACCCATCACCTGTATGGGCACTGTGCCATAAGGAAAGGGCACTGTCTTTATGGGATCTCTTCCTTCCCTTTCTTCTTTTAAGTATCCCCCCCCACCCCGCATTTTTTAAAGATCACAGATAAAATCTTTTGTCAAAGAATCAACAGACCACCATCATCGACAGACACTCCCCCCTAAAACAGGGGGAAAAACTCAGCAGCAGCATTACAATCAAAGTGAGGACTCTTTCCAATTTCTACTTCCCAGGAAGGATAAAAAGGTATAACAGAAGCCTTTAGTCTAGATCCCAGATCAGACACGATGATGAATGCTTGCCTAAAGGGCAACATATTTGTAAGTTTTAAGTCTCTTGCAACACCAACTGTCCTGATTCATCCCCGCGATAAAGGCAGCTCTGAGAGCTATTTTACCATATTTATTATTTTACAGAGGAGGAAGAAAAAATGTGGAATCAGCCCTCAATCTGCCACCCATCGGATTTATAAATGTTAGTATAGGACCGGCACTAATGTCTTTAAACATTAATCTCCTCACTGCAGATCCTGCACATCCCTCTTCAGCCTCCGCCTGGTGGTTTGTCCAGGATGGGGGAAATAAAATACATTTTGGGTTGGTTTTTTTTTTCTCCTTCATCTAAGGGATTTGCTTTGACTAAACCCATGAAAAGAAGAGAAAGGGCAGATGCTCCTGAACACATTCCTGCCTGCTGTCAGTGCTTTGCCAGCTGAGTGGAAGGCACAAAGCTCTGCTCCAGTGTTTATTTTTAAAGATGCAGCTTGCCTGATCCACACTCATTCCTCACGCCTTGTTTTCAATAGAGACTCTGTTCTCTTTGCTGGCTGCCAGGACAAAGGCAGAGCTGGGAGGAAGGGAAGAGAAACCGTGTTCTGCACACGAAAATAAACCCTTGGGTTTATAAACTGTGTTAGCCCAATCCCTCTCACTGTCTCTGCAGGTGCAGCAATATGATCATAAGGGACATGACCAAAAAATACAGCAATGATGAGAGAGAAAACAACTTTGGATGTGGCTTTCATCCGACCTTGCTCAAATCTGCACCCAAACCCTGTGGGATGCCCATCCCATCCCAAGGCAGGCACACCAAACACAGCACTCCTCTCTCAGCAAGCTCTTTGTAAATTTTATCACTTATTTCTTAAAGTTGCAATTGCCTTTTAAAATTAGATTGTATTTAGTTTTTAATTAAATCGTCATCATTGTACAAAACCCCACAGGCCTTGAGGTTTAGATTGTCATTTTAAACAAAAGTAAAATGGTAAATGCCTTTTCCATCCAACACCATTAGGTATAATTAAGCAATGGGTAAAGTATACATCGTGCTATAAATGTCATTTAGTTTTACAGTGAAACTCATCAACATTTATCAAAACAGTGCCTCGAGAAAGAATGAGACAGCTTCAGAGAGTGACTTCCAATCCACTGTTGCCTTTGAAGCAGCTGCTCCAAGGCAGAGCTGCAGCAGGAAGGGCCTTCCCATTCTGTATTTTCATTTTTTGGCTGAAACCTTAATTTTCTGCCACGTTCCTGTATGCGGCAGGATAGGTGTGCATACTCATTGTGCACTGATGCTCAGGAAGGGGATCCCAGAGAGCAGGGGCAGGACAAGCAGCCTCAGGCAGAGCCCTGAGGGGGTCCCACTGACAGCCCCATGGCACTGCCCCTGACCTACATGGAGAGGCAGAATGATGCTCTGGGCTCAGGAAGTGTCTGCAGGAGTGATGTGTTCTGCTCCTGCTCATGAGGACACTGGTTTGTTCCAGCACCTTCTGCCTTGCAATCCCTCAAACTGCACATCCCCACCTGCCAACAAGGAGCAGGAGGTAACACCAAAGCCAAGGGATGTTCTAGTGGGGTGAGGACTGTGCCCTTGCTTCTCCTTGAGGACAGCATCCCCATCACAGCACCACGGGGACAGCATCAGTGCACCACAGCCCTGTACCACAGTGTTCCTGCAGGTGGGAAGGGCTGATAGAAACAGACTTCATTCCATCTTTCAGGTGAGGTGCCTTTGAGGGATGTGAACTGCAAAGAAAGACAAACACCCAGCAACGCCCATCATCAGGCACTGCTGTGCTGCTTCTATTTTAAAACCTCAACATTTCGTGTTTTCTCCCGAGGAGCATTAAAACAGTCAAACTGAGCCCATTAGAAGCAATTTTCAATTTACTGCTCCTCCCTGATATCCACACGGTAAACACCAGCAGGCAATGCCTCCATCAACAGGGATCTGGGCATCCTGACACTGCAGCTTTGGGCACAAGGCAGAGAACAGACCTGAAACTGATGCTTCATCATTACCCATCATTAAAAAATTATGCTGTTGTACAACCACAGAAGTAGCAAGGAGTGAATGTTGAATATTAATTCTCACTCCCCATCAGAGCAGAGGGGTTTTAGGATGGTGAGTGTCTCCTCCTCCTTTCCCAACCACCCCAAGCCCCCGGCGTTAAAGCTCTGCTGCAGAGGCAGCTGCTCTCTGCTCCCACATCTCCTTCCATCCACCGTGTTGGCAAGGCAACAGGAGCACAGGGCTTTGGGGAGAAGGGAAGGGCAGCAGACACCCAGCCATGCCCCAAACACCCACACTTGGACCCTTCTGGAATGACCCGAGGCTGTTTCCAGCATGAGGCTGCCACGATGCTGCTGGGACCCAGAGGGCATCTCGGGGCAGCCACGGGGAACTGCCTACAGCCCTCCCTGGAAATCACACACGTGTTACAGTCAGGGTTTGGCCACAACTCAAGCAACTCCTACTCCAGCCCTTGGCTTATGCATTTGCCCACCTTACCTGCCTGTAGACAACCATTCCAAAGGGACATGGGCTGGGGACATGAAGCAAAGGTGGTGTCAGACACGACAGAGCCACACAATGCTTTCCATCTTTGGGAAAAAACCCCATAAACAGCGAAAAAAGATGCAAGAAACTCATTCTTCCCCCCTTTTTTTTGCCCTTCTGTTTCTCAAGCAAGTATTTTCCATCTGTTATGTTCTCCCACACCCAAGGCAAGCCCTCACTGGTAATTCCACACAGGGATGTGTCCACACAGGTATGGGGGAGAGCAGGAGGACATGTATTTTGTGCTGCTCATCTGCCAGGTTTCCAAGGTCAGAGATGAATGGATTTTGGTCTGTACATGCTTGTACTCCTCCCAGCAATTCACCTCCTGCCCACCTGCAGCATCAGACCTACCAGTAGGGAAACTCCTGCCCTCCAGCCCACTGCAGTGCCCTTAAGGAGAAGGGGATAGGGATTTACAGGTGAGCTAGTGAACAGTACAGCCAGGGATTTCAGAAACAGACACTACATCCAGCACCCATCCTCCAGGTCACCTTGTTTGAAAACTGCAAATACAGAGAGGCCACTCCACCAAAAATCCATCTTCTTAACTGCTTGAAACTAAATTTAAAATGCATGTATGCAGCGCTCCTCTCTGCTCGCTATTCTGAGCTTCTCCTTTGGCCTTATGATAAAAGAATGCAGGAAATTATAACCAACCTTCCCCCAGCCCGGAAAAGGGAATTAATTACTGCAAGCACAAAGTCAGTGCTCCTCCAATAAACCAATGCAATCCATCCAGGCACTGAAAAGCAAGGAAAACATCCTGGGGGCTCGATACCTTGCTAACCATTCATAGCGTGTGCACCGTGGATATTGCAGAACAGCTGTGCCCCAGACTATCACAAAGCCAACATTATCTCTGCCATTATTAGAATTAAATAAAGCCTCTCCTTCCCGATGTGCCCGGGATTACAAACCACCTCAAACCCCTGCAGCCTCTCACCCTCCATGGTGGGTTTGCAGCTTCTAGCCAGGATTAGATGATCCCAATGACTGGCAAGGAAGTTGCTTGACATGCCAAGCTGCCAGCACCCCCTCAGTGCCACCCAGAGAGGGCAGAGAAGCTCTCTGGAATGTTCTGAGGAGCCCAATGTGGAGAGATGTTGGGCTAAAGGGTCACTGCCCTGTGGGCGCTCATATCCCAACACTGGCTGTTCAACTCTCCCTTCACTCCTGCTCTTCCCCATCCTCCCCAGCACAAGCCTGGCCAACATGAGCACTGGGAAGGATCCGATAAACCACCTTTTTTTGCTGCAGTTTTGGACAAAACCACTCTCTCGTGCCCACAAGGGAGCAGCTGAGCAGCGTGGGGCCGGTGACTCCCCAGAACAAGGTGTTCACTCACCCAGCACAAAGCTGGCACTCAGCATTGCTGCAGGGGGAACCAGGTGTAGCAGCCGTTCAGAAGAAGCAGAAGACACAAACAACCTTCCTTCTTTCTATTTTATAAATACAGCAAGTGCATTTCAAATAAAAATACACTCCAACCATCAAAGCCAGGCAGGCTCCAACCCTCCTGCTGCCATGCCACAGGAGACTCGAGACCTTTTACAGATGTTGCCAACAGCAGCTGAAAATCTACCAGACATTTGCTTAGCATTTCTTGAAAGAACAGTTTCAATTAGACACATTCTTCACAGTTCTCTTCTCAAACCCCAACAGTTTGAAGAGATCTGCTTGTTTTTGCCAAGTTTTCACGAACTGTAAGCCTGGTCCCCTCGCACTCAGCACATCAAGGGTAGGATATTTAAAACAAGGCTCATTTTCAATGGAAATGTTCCACAATAAATAACTCCGCAGTGCAGTTATGACAATTTAAGTTTTCAGCAGTTGACTTTTAATCAGGAGCTGCATTTTCACCCGGGAGCAAGAGAAATCTTCTCCTTAATCACCTGCATTTAAAACCACTTTCTAAAACCTACACAGAGTATGGTCTGTCCAAAACACCCCCTTAAACCCCAACCTTACAGTGATGCTTCTCTCACCAAACCAGATGACTCACTACATTTGGAGCTACAAAGGAAGGACAATTCCTCGCAGGTGTTTTTCTAGCAAGTCACTGAAATGACAGTCTGGCTTTTAAAAGTGGTTTATAAACGTTAAAAGAGCTTTTACTGAGGAGCCACTTGGGCAGAGCCTGCATGGAAGGTGTCTTTGGGCTGGGGATTATTTTTTTTTGCTAAAGCTGCCAGGGCTGTGAGTTACTGAAGGGTTTTTGCAGGCAGGCAGGTTCACTGGATCCTGGTCAGGCACTCACTGGGTTCCACCTCCAAAGTTACATGAACAACTCGCCCCAGACCTGAGCTCCAGCATCCTCCTTGCAAGCAGCACTCCTCCCTCAGCTCACCTCAGGCTGCAGCTTGGAATCGTTACCCTGGAATAACCATCCTGTGAATGGAATGTATTAACTTTATGAGATAAAACACTCCGTTTTGTGGAAAAATGCTTTGACACAGACACCGTATGCTCAACACCCACAACGAGGCAAGCGACTTCAACCAGCAAAATTTCCTTTTCCTACTGCCTGTACTTAATTCAGGAGGATCTCATCCTGCTCTCACACCCTGAACACAGGGATCTAAGCAGTGTGCATGGAAATGGATTGTGGAGAACAGGCTCCTCTCCAACTGGGGCTGAATCCTCTTTTTGGATACCCTGAGGCGACAGAGCGCAGCTCGTGCAGGGTGATGAACAGCTTTGGAGTTTGGGCTGGTTATGAGAACAAAAACAAGCCATCATGAATCTGAAGGTTTTATGGGAATGCTGTTTCATATAATTTCCCCAAAAAACGAATTACATTCTGCTCATTAGCAAATGCTGCTGCACAAAGCGAAGGATTCTGCAAGAGGATTACACGAAGGCAGTGCGGGGACAGCAGATAATGACTCCAGTCAAATTCTATTTTAATGTGCCCAAAGAAACAATAGAGCAATCAAACAGGGGGGAGGGAATCAGAAAAGAAGGAAATTCATCTGCCATACTCTTCCTTTCCATACGAAATGCAATACAAGGAATTAAACTTGTAACTCTCAACCAGGGGCTGCTGCAAACCACACTGCAGAGTGGAACCACGTGTGGCTGCCCAGGGGTCCATCCTGGTGCTGTTGATTGGGATAACTGGGAGCACTGGTATGCAGGATGGGGAACACTGACCCCCTGAACCTCACACCACTTATTTTCCCTGGAAAACTATGAGTTTCTGTTAATTTACTCCAAACAGGCACAGCCCTGCAGAGCCACAAGGATGCACAACTTCAAAGCCACCGTACCAGTGCCACACCTCAAACAGAGCCACAATCCACACCATACCTGTTGTCTTACTCAAAATCCCAGGGACAAGTATTTCACATGGCTCTGAGGGTTTTTGGTCTGTTTTCTAAGTGAACATCAGCAAAATGTTCTCTACAGGCAAGTTTCCCACACAGACATGAATGGCCCATCTCTGAGCAGACCCAGCAAGAACTCACTGCAGGAGCCAAGGGGATTCTTACTCAAATCCCCCTTCTTGCTTGGAACTTACCAAGCTCTAAAGGAAACATTCAGAATAGGGAAGCTTTGAAATACTCCAGTACAAATCCCAGGTTTGTAAATAAATCCTGGTATGTGTACATAACAGGGGCGGCTCATTTATGAAATCTACGTGTCAGTCTGTTTCCTGATCTGCAGTTTTCTGATTATCTGGAGTATTTCTGACTATGCTTGGGATTATTGGTGACTGGGACTCTGAATCTGGGAAACACCACCCCACCTGTTTGCAAAGCCCTGCAACACTCTGAGCTGCAGATTTCCCAGTCGGTCCCAACTGACTCAAAACAAGATTGTGGTGCTTCAGGACTGGAATCCACACCTGAGGAGCAACCAAGGTCCCACCACATTCACCCTGAGAACCAGTGCTCCCTGGCAGGGTGCAGAGCTGCTGGGTCACACACATCAATGAGCAGAAGGGGAACTCAGCCATGAGGATGGGCCACCCACCTACGTGACACGGCACCTGTCACCAGCACCCAGCCTGCATTTGCTATCCCACTGCTGCTCCCCAAAGACCCGCTGGGGCAGGCACCTTCAGGAACAACAAGCTTGGCCAGAGCAGCTCCTCTGCCTCCTGTCACTCCACAGCTAATGAGGATGGTGAAGGTGGCCAAGGAAGGAAAACTTCCATCTCTCAACTGAGAAAACCACTTGCAGCACTTTTCTGGTCTGAAAAAGGCTCAACTGCGCCTTGACCTCATCATCAGAAATCATTAATGGCAAAACCCCAAAGAGTTGCAGCTTCTTGGCCCTCTTCCCTTGCTGCCACCCCGCTCACCCCGGCCAGAGCCTGGTCACACCGCCAGAGCCGGAGGGAACATTCCCAATGGTGATCCCAATTAATGAGCCCACAGCTATTCACGTTCAAAGGCTTCACAGCTTCCATTGAATGTTTCCCTTTTGTCTTCCCCATCCCTTCCCAAAGCGAGGGCTCATTACTGCTGCAGCCCCGGCTGTAATTGCTTGGGAATGCAGCTCTCGGCACAATACCCCAGAGAAGCTGCTTTATGAGGCTCCTCATGCTACTGAAGAATGCCATGAAAACCCCAATCCCAGATGTCTGGCTCCGAACCAGGGAACTTGGCTGGCCTGATGAGTTTTCCATCGTGCTGCCGCAGCATTGTGCTTATGTAAGGGCGGCACTCACAAAGGGACACTGTAAAACAGAGATGCCGTCACCGCTGCCTTGGGCCAGCTCCCCTTGCAGCACTTCAGCTTTCAGCAGCACCTTTCACACCCCACACTGGACCCAGAAAGGAATTCAGCACTTGTGCTTAAGTTTTGCCCAAGTGAAACCATGGAGGAACCTCTTGTCTGCAGGGAACAAGTGGTTGGAGCATCATAAAATAGGACAGGGATGCTGCCTGCCAATGTAGAGCTCAGGTGGCCCCAATTTGGGACAGTTTGGGCAGTGTGGATGGCTCTTCCCAAGGTCATGGGGGCAGCTCTTCATCATGGGAGTCCAACACATGTTACAGCAAGGAAAAGCATGTTGGGGGGTGAGATCTTCAGCATCACGGAGACAAGTGACAACAACCTTCTCAGAACAGAGAAACAGGTCAGGAAACAGAAATGCAGCGAGAGAATTACTCATGCACTGACACTCCCCAGTAGCGGGCAACCAAATGACACAGTGGAATTATCCACGTTAACAGCTCTCACGTGGCTTAGAGCACTTAGAGCATGGTTTGGACTGGAGCCACGACTTCCAGTTTCTGCCTGAACTGGAAGGGATGACCAAGGGCAACAAGAGGCAACATCACCAGAAAAGCACCGATTTCTCCGCAGCAAATTGTCACCACGGAGGAATCCTGCTCCTGCCTGACCATCCAGGACAGATAAACATTGACTGTGTGATACACCCTGCAGAACTCAGAGGAGTGCTGCTACAGAAGTGCAATACCCAGGGTGTCTACAGCCGCAGTGCTTCAGTGCCAGCAGCACTCTAGGAACAGCAAATAAACACAGTGAAGCCTCTCAGTGAGACTGCCAAGCCCAGAAAGCCAGCCCTGTGTGTCATCAGTGGAGCCAGGCAGCACAGGGAGCTTCCACTGCATCCCCAGGATGCTTTGGCACACCTGGAAAGATGGAACTGCTGTCCACTGCTAAGAAAAGGATTTTTCCAAGTTCAGCATATCTTCTGCTGCCCTTATTTTTTTCACCAAGCACAGCCCACGTACGACGTGCCAATGTGTCACAGGCACCACGTGCCACCTTCCACAGGCTCTCCAAACCACCACTTTCTGGCCCCAAAATGCACCTCCTCAGCAGCATGGGAGGGAAAGGAGCTCTCCTGGCTCAGAGGGCAAAGCCAACCTCCCCAAGCCATCCTCACTGCCCCATCAGGCAGGAGCACTGCAACCCTTGCAAGGACAAGGGAAAAGGAGAAAGTAGAATTATCAGGGAAAAGGAGGCAAGGAAAGTCCTTAGCCAAAGGCTCCAGACCACGGGAGATTCACCTCTTTACTCACAGAAGACAGAGCTGAATTTTCCCTGTTTGTCAGCTCTGGTCCCACTGTCACATCCCTCCTTTCCCCCAAGGGGGTTACAGAGAGGAAGGTTTTCTGCCAGTGACACCCCTGGTGTTTGACAGATCGTCCTTCTGCGAGAGGGAAATGGTGGATCGAGTTGCTAAAAGCATCAGCCTGCTTATCAATCTACGAGCAGCATCTTTAAAGGTCACAAGTGGGAAAAAAATAAAAAATCAGCGACTCATTCTAATTCCTCGCAAACAGGAGCTCGTTTTTCACAAATCCACCCTGCCGTGCTCGGTAACGTGACCTTTCACTTACAAAGAGAACAGCCGATTCCTGTCTCTCATGCATTACCCTCCCTTATTTTTCATAAATTAGACACAGTCTTTGTACCATCCTAACAGGCTTTTCCAGCAGTCCCCGAAAGCTGCCACAGCCATTCTGGTTTTGGCCCTGCTGAAGGTCTGGAGCCCAAACAAGGGGCAAACAGGGAAAAGTAAAACTTCAGTGAAAAATGGTGCCTGTAACCACAGCAGTCCTGGATGCCATTCCAATCCTCAACTTTGCTAATATGCTATGAGGATGAGACCAGCCTCTGGGAATGGGAATGTTTAATGGTAACTGGTATATATGAAGACAATACAAAGCAAGGAGACTTGACAACAAGAACATCACCTGTCATCCCAGAACCTTTCAGTTCCTCAGCATCTCCCAAAATCCAAACCAAAACGGGAGTTAAGCTGGAAAATATGTGGAACTGGAGCTGAGTACAACCTGGAGGACAGGGCTACTTGTGGAGTCCTCAGCAGAGATCACAGCATGCCTTTTTCCAGTCCTTGCCCATTTTTAGTTACTCCAAACCCAACCATGAGCACCCCAAAAAGCCACATTAGTGCTGGGGGTGCTGACCTATGCTCCCACCCAAGGAGGTAAAGGAACACTCATCACCTCCTACATCACAGCACACCCACGACGAGGTTTAACATTATTTGCTTGGAAAGCCATGTTATTTAACACAATCCTTACATTTTGGCAGCTGCAGAAGTTGGCAATAAGAAGGGAGGTTGATCTTCAACTCCTTTACTTACTCATAATGATCATCATGGCTCGCGCGCTCTTTGCCCACTCGCTCGCATGGTTTCAGCTCTTACAGGGCCAGAACACGAGACATTTACCATGGCTGCTCTGCAATTACCTCTGATTTCAGCTGAAGGTATCTGAAATGTCAGCATGGGATTCCACCCACACCCATCCCTGCCCAACTTCATTTTGGCCAGAAATGCTCCCGCATCTCCAGCCTGCCTGGCAATTCCTCCTGCCTGGCAGATCAGCTTAGGAAAGGGCTCACACTTTCCTAGAAACCATCCTCCAGCCTGGAGATGACCATAATGTGCTCCCAATGCATGAGAAAACTGTCACTGGAAAGCTTTTGATCCCAGGTCAGTGTGTGCCAGGCTGGACAGTGGGGGAGCATTTGAAGCAAAGCTTCATCTGCTCATCTCACATGTAAGAGAGAACAAAGGGAAGACCATGCTGGTCCCCCCCCAGCTTCTGCCAACAAGCAGATTCTGTAAAAATATCCCGTATTGCTCCTATAACCAAAAATGGGAAGCTAGTAGCAGCCCTCCCTCAGTTCTGCTCGTGGAGGAGGGCGGTGAGTGGGTTCTGCTGAGCCATCAGGACCAACACCATTGGAGTGTTGACGAGCGACGCGATTACAGCCCAAGGCAGCACGTAAGTGGCTGTGGGAGGGGAACAGCCACATTTGCATTGAGTTGTGGGAGCTCTCGAAGGGGATCTGGTAGATGACTGTGATTCTTTCCACCCTCGGTCTTCTGCAGGTGACTCAAGGATGAGTCAAGGACTGCAGGCAGAGGTGAGCAAGTAATGACCATGCTCAGCTAGGACCAACCAGCAACATCAGCATCTTCCCCAAGTCATTGAGCGACCTCGTCTCCAGAGCTAATGTTGTTTCGTGTGTCCATGAATGATCGATCTCAGTCGCTGTATCAATAGCAGGAGGCAGAGCAGATCAAAGACAATCCGCCCTGCATGAAAGCAATGCTGGAAAACTCAGTACAACAGGAGAAAAAGCCTCATTTTACAGATTTCAGTTTAGTTGTGTGTTGCCAGCAACTCCCTTCATCCATATCGTTATCACCTGTATTTTATATCGGCTCTGTGCTTTTAATCCTAACTTTGTCTGGAAAATATTTCTGAGAGCAGCCTTTGTTTGCCACCCACCACTGCAAGGCTGCTGCCAGCTCCCATAGCGGCACCACCGACAGCATGTGCCAGATGAAGAGAATGGCATGTACCTGTCAGTCTTTGTCAGAGCAGCTATTTCTGGCTTGGGTTTACATGTACAGCCTCCTGCAAGCTGCTTGAAATCTCCATTTTAGAGGGCTCTGATGCTACCTGAATGCTGGCAGGTATCGGCACACTGACAGTGAGTGGCCAGCACTGCAGTGTCCAGGCTCAGATTGCAAAGGGCTGACTACAATGCTCAGCTCACGGCTCATTTCTTCATAGATTTAATTAACTCAAAAGCCTTTCGTCTTCACACTTGCAAAAGAGTATTTTCCATCTTAAACTAGGGATAATGAGGGCGGTAGGGCTAAATCTCCAATCAATGTACAGACACCGCAACGCTTAGGAAGAACTGATGAGATACCAAATAAAAATGCTCTTTTGTGTTCATCAGCCCCATTACACATTGATGTTTCATCCTCTCTTGTGCTTCGGAGCTCCAGCACAACAGTCTGTCCCAGGGAAGCCTTTTGGACCATACCTTTTGATGCACCTGCCTGAAACGTGATCTTGAATGACTAAATACTGCATGGAGAAACACAACTGCACCCCAATGCCTGCTCAGAGAAGGTCCAAGGATGAACATCTACCATAGCCTGCTCTTGGCTGCTGCTGAGGCTCAGCCTGCTCTGGTTACCAAAAATAAAAATGGAAAACACTAAAGATTTGGGAACCAGCCTTTCTGATGCAGGTGATGCCCAGTACTGGGACACAGACTTCTGTCTGGAGCTGGCAGGACTTTAAAACAGGCAGAGGGAAAACCTGCTTTCATGTTTAAGCACATGCAAAGTGCACAGAAGGGTTCAAACCCAAATAAGACTCCTGTGTTGCAAAACTGTGAAAAATTTCTCTCAGGACAAAGAGACAAACACAGTGTAATGAACAAAAGAGGTGTTTAAAAGCCCATCCCTTCAAATGCACAGGGAGAAAGGTGACCACAGCAGTGCTGGGGTCGTGCAGATCATGGGCAACACAGGTACTGCCAGCAGAACTTGGGGTTGCTGCAGTTTCCACTTGGGAAAGCACCTTCACGAAGTTTCCACCCCAGGAAAAGTAATGGATCCTGCTTTTCTCAGTACAGCAATAATGCTCTGCTCCATTTGCACATGAGCTACTCCTCTTCAGTAGCAGTGACAAACTCTGATCCTTCCCACAATTCGCCCGCTCGTGCGCACCAGCATCATTTTGGGATGAAAGCTGCAGAGGTGAAAGAGTTTCCCAACTGAAATTGTGAGAGTGGCCTCGAAAATAGCATTGAACTCCCTCCCGCAGCCAGTGAAGAGCCTCAAAAGGCATTTGCTGCACGTGGACTCTTTGAATCCAGTGACTTCCCTTTTCATTACCTCGAGTACACTGAGCAGCGACAGAAAAGTCTTCTAAAGGCAGCAAAATAAAGTTCAGAGAGAGGTGCTGGATGACTTTTAGTGCTCAAATCAGATGTTCCAATACCAGAGCTGGAACATCCTGAAAGTAATTGTAGGAGTTTTTTCTCCCATGCTCCCACAAAGGCCAGAGGCCAATGCAGAGGGGCACAGCTAACATCCCTCAGAGTACACATTAATAGCTCATCACATACTTTTTTTTTTAATTATATGACACCAAGAATGACTGAAACCCATTATAAGTGCATAAAGAACCCATCAGTATGTACAGAAGGTGCTGCTGAAATCCAGGAACTCCCTTGTTTCCACCTGGAGGAGAGCTTTAAGACAGGCTGTTAGAGAACTAATCCACATTTCTGAGGCAGCTGGGTATCTGGGACAGCAGGGGACTGGCAGCTGTGGGCTCTGCCACACTCCCAGATGCCCAGTTCCCAGAGCCATTAATCCCAGGAATACCAGCAGCTCACACAGGGATATTTTATGCTTCACTCTATCCCAGCTGGGACTGCTCTTGCAGCCCTCAACACCACAAAGTGTTTATGGGCTGGAAAAGGATTCACCTGCTGGTCTGAAACTGGAGGAGAGCAACAAAAAAGAATAAAAGATGAAGCCAAATTCCTGTGTCTGAGGTGGGAAAAATGTGTGTGGGGAATGTGGTGGTTGTTGTGGCTCCTTGTTCCCTCCTGCAGGGCAGGGAAGAGCCCACTGGGCAGTGGGACAGAGCACACATGCTCAACAAAACATCAGCTTTGAGCATCCCTTCTCCTATTGACGCCAAGCATAGGACTCCAGGGTAAGAAAACAGGGCTCAGAGCATCCCTGGAGCGGGGGAACCATCCTCAGCATGGCACTCCCACCCGCTGGGAACATCCCCCTGCTCAGGGAGCCTTTCATCAGGGATACAGCAGATAAAAGCTCGGCTTCTATAGGAGAGTGACCGAATCTACAGGGATATTCCGTGCAAATTGTCTGGTTAGAATAATAAATAGCGGCTTCGCCTTATAATGTCGGCCGTGCACAACACGCTCATTTGTGATCCGAGGCTCCGATTTAAGGGAGGAAGAAAGGATCCTCGCCTGCCTGGAGATAAACTTAAGTAAATAATGTTTGCCATCAACTCCAAATGAAGAATGACAGTTAAATTTTATAATCATCTTCACAGCTCCAGGACTTACTTTATATTTTCTCAGGCTCATGACCCAGGGGTTGTCATAGCAACTAGGAAATCCTACTTTATCAGCCTCTTACATTTACATTCCTTACGGCTGCTTCCCTTTATGAATTAAATCCATCACGGTCTTCTATTCTCCAAATAAGAAGTTCTTAGGATTATCTCGCAGAAACAAGGATCAAATGCTTTGATTGAAACACTATGCAAAAGCTAATTCACTGGTGGTTTTCTTTAAGGGAAGATTGACTGTGCTACAAATAAATGGCTCCCATCCAAGTGTGCAGTTGGCAGCCGCTCGCAAAAAAAAGTTGGGAGAGCAAACACGGATTCTGCAGCGTGTTGATGTCGCTGGAGGAGGTTTCTACATCTGGACAGCAAGAAGGGCACCTGCTCGGCCGGGCAGTTTCTTCATTTACAGAATGCAAAAAGGAAAATCTAAAGACTCCACCAAATAAATGTGTCCATCCAGCACAGGACAGATTCTGGCCCAGATGCTCCAGCAGCACACACCAAGAAACACCAAGGTGATCAAAGACAAGATGCCATTAGCAAACAGCATCAAGTCCCATTACACACAGTTACAGGTGTATGTTTGGGTGGGGGGTGATACCATTTAACTGCTTAAATTCGATTTTTCTGCATTCAGTGGGCCCAGGTTCAGAGCCCAGCTCAGTATCCAGAGGGAGCAGCAGCAACAATGCTCGTCTCTGTCCTAAACAACACAGAAATAAAATAAACTGTAATTCCCAGAATGTTTTCTGCAGGAGTTTCTTGATTACAGAACTCCTATAAACTGTAATGAATTTCAGAAAGGCAACTCTGCAGTTACAGACCTACAGGCATTGAGAGTTTAATTTACTTAATGTACTTTTTATTCATTACTGGCCCTCCACGAGAAGCTGATCACCAACTTGCAGAGTGCATTGCTTAATTATCCATGCTGCACTTCTTCAGATGAGAACTATTGGAGCTGCCTGTCAATACGGCAGGCTGGGATCGATTGATGCAGCCAGAGCCATGCTGCTGGAATGCCAAAGACCTGTGGAGTATGCATGGAGCAAAACAATCAGAAACCCATCTCAGAGGCTGAAAATCCTTTCTTTTCCCAGTGATGGTATCAGCTGTATTCACAGACAGCCAGCAGACCCCAGGACTCTTCTTCATGTGCTGTACGTCTCACTCAGTACAAACAGCTCCTCAACACCTTGTCTGGGCAGCTTGTAGCCACCAGTACCTGTGTTTTTGCTTTATCTCTGTCCTCCATACAGGGAGGATGATGGAAATATGAGTTCCAGTCTCTGCCAGCTCCCTCAGTCCCCCAGGGAGCAGGTCCTAAGTCGGAACTGGTCCCTCAAGAGTTCTGCTCACCCACACCTGCCTACTGAAGCTGAGATTCAGAACAGAACACATATCACCTCAATAAACACAAATCACAGTTCCTCTGGCATAAGCAAACAGAGAAAATCTGCATTTCCATGAAGAAAAGGCCCTAGAAAGCTCCAAGACTGACCTAGGGTGTCATTGTGCAGAGATTGTCTCTCATGCATTAAAACCCTCAGTCTGGAAACCCTCAGCTCAATGACATCTTCACTGGCTGCTGGGTTGGGCATCTCACCTCTCCCTCCCCAGCAACAGCAGTGATGATGATTTCAGGGAGAGCTAGGACAGGGTGGCTGGGGATCAAGGACGGTGCCCAACGAGCTGCCTTTGGTCCCAGCTGTGGTGGTGTGAACCTGGGACAAGGTACCATTGTGGGAGAGACTCCGGTCACACGAGGGCAGGGCTGGATGTGCTGGCAGCAGGAATTGCTCCACGCGCCTTCCCCGGAATATTCACAATCAGCGGATCAATAATTCATTATATAATGTGATAAAAGGTAATCCACTGTTTGAAGTCAAAGCTTAAACAAACTCCACTCAATTGCAGCACTGCGAGGTCATTCCAAGCTCAGGATACCCAGAGAAAGGCAGGAAGAGGCAGTGGGAAGGGATGGATACATTCCTGCTCCAAAACTTTCCTGTCCCTGCTGAACAGAAACCATTCACAGCTCCGAGTTAAGCCAGAAGCTCTCCATAAAGGGACGCTAATTCAATATGATGTAACATAAGTCAATATTCTTGTTTCCCCTTTCATCCTTTCAGCCAGTATAAACTAATACAAATGTTAATGACATGGTACCCGTGACCCCTCCAAGACTCTCGTCCCGTTGGTAGTTGGGTGTTGATTCTCCCTTTAAGCAGATGATTCTGAGTGAAAATTAACTCTGCACAGAGGAACACCTAAATTGTGCCAGTGCAGAGCTGCTGACATGCCCCAAACAGCAGCACCACGTGTAGCACCACTTTTTGGGACTATATACTGGATTTTCACTCCCAGCTGGATGATTTGCTTGAGCAGCCCCAGCTGGAACTCAAAGCACACAGAGCAGGGACACAAAGCTGATTCTGAGGGGATCAGATCAGCTTTGCTGCCATTTCAGGACCATTTGGCAAAGGTCTGGGAATACAAAAGGCACTGAAGCAACCAGACATTGAAGTCCCAGACCATGAGAGGCAAAATCAGCCTGCACTTTGGGGTCCTCATCTGTCCCAAGCCAATAGGAAGAGCTTAAAAAGGTACATTTCTACACTGAAAAAGATCTCCACATTCCCAACAACCTCACTGGCACAGTAAGCACCAACAGAAAGATGCACGTGAAAGGGACAAATCAAGTCTCCCACCTTTGCCAGCATTCTCTGAGCATCACAAATGCTTTAGCAAAGCTGGTGGCCACAATAGGGGCTTGTTCTTTGCATAAAAGGCCACAACAGTGCACAAGAAACCCTGCTGATAGTTAAAAGGCATGGATCCAAGGTCAGCCAGGCTGGGAGCCAAGGCTCCAGCATTAAACTGCCAGATCTGTTCTGAAGTGGGGAAAGTAAAAGACCTTTTAATTGTAGAGCTCTAGAAGGTTTCCATACTAATTTAACATTCACCTTGAAAGGCAAGCCCTCTGCAGACCCTCTGCAGGGCATGAAGGATGGGGGAGACCACTGTCAGGAAGGAGGAATGCTTCTCCCTAGTGTTTAACCACGTGATAACCAAGATTATACGAGAAAGGCCATCAAACTGACATGCCAAATCCAGCCATCATGAAGACAGCCTGCCCGAAGCTCCTACAAGCCTGCCCGTGCCTTCACACCCCGCCCCATCCATTCCCACCACCATCATCCATCCTGCACCTGAGGATCTGTACGTACAGAAATAGTCACCGTGGGAGCGGCTTTGTTCGCAAACTGAGTGAGAAAGTTCATTACATGATAAAAATTCCAACCGTGCTACCGGGATGTAAATTGCCTTCGTACCCAGAGCTGACATCTTAAACAGTTTAATTTAGGTACCGCTCTCAGCAGCGTTGGGCGTCTGCAACAGAAACAGATGCCTTGAATCATTTCAAAGTATGCTCCTGTCAGAAATGTCCTTTCTGACACCAAAATCAATTTCCTTCTCCTTTACTAACTACTTTTCTAAAAATAGAAGGGGAAAAGTTGCCTCATTTTATCTATTGTGAGCGGCACTAGACGAGCTTTAAGCTCCAAGGAAGAAGATGGCAGCGTGCGGCACGTGCGGCTGCGGTAATTAGTGCTATTTTGATAGAGCAACTGGCAACGAGAATGAACCTGATCCATCTTCATTATGGAGATCTATAAAACCTTTGACAAGCCCTGTGTAAAGGCAGACAGCCTGCTTCCTTGCATCCACACCGATGCTCCCGTGCAGGCAGCAGGACCCACGGAGGCTCTGGGAGCCCTCTGAGCCCTCTCCCTCTTCTCACACACTTCATGGGCCTCAGTTTGACCAAAGGAAATGTACAAGGCTGGAATTATTTCCCACTGGTGGTCAGATGAACTCCTCAGCAGTCCCCGAGATATTGCTGTGCATGTTTGAGTGGCCACTGTAAATCACAGTTCTTCAGTGGGCTGCAAATCCCATTAAAACAAGAGGCACCGCTACCCAGCCATGTGCTGGGCACAGAAATGTTCCTCCATCTCTAAGGTGATGCACCAATGAAAACCTTTCCTTGCTCTGCAGAAGGCTGTGGAGCAAAGGGATGGAGATGAGTACCACTGCTCCTCTTCCATGGCCAAAACATCCCCTTGGTGCAGTCAGGGTGCTGCATGGCACCTCGACCTGCCAGCAGCCCTCCTGCTCTTCAGCACATCTGAAATCTGCCCCATTTCCATCTTCACTCAAGTTCCCTCACCTCTGCTCCCACTGGTATGGGATGATGGCCCTGATCTCCCAGTTAAGCCCTCCAGCAGCTGTTCACAGAACAGCATTGCTGGGAATTTGTCTTGCTCAGTGCCAACTTGGCACCCAAACATCAGTAGGGCAATTGGTACCACTTCTTGGGAAAGTCACCTCCTGTTTGGGGACAAATGATAACCCCAACCCTGCCCTTTCTCCCATGCTGGAAAATCTGCCTGTGAGCCTCACAGAGAGCCAAGAGCCATAACTACTGAGGGTTTGGGTCACACCGAAAGCATGGGAGGCTCCTGAAAGTGACTTCCCTGGGAATGTCAGCACTGGCATCATTACACAGGCTACTGGTGGACTTGGCAGTGCTGGGGAAATGGTTGGAGATGATGATCCTAAAGGTCTTTTCCAACCTAAACAATTCCGTATGGTTCTATGATATTGGCTTCAGGAAGCCCTCACAGATTCTCAGCCCATGGACGACATGTCCATCACAGGCTGCCTCCTCCAGTGCTCTAAAATGCTCCATTAGTTTAAGTCCTGCCACTGAACACACCAAAATATTTCCAAGACTGCTTCCCTGCCAACACACCGTGACAGGCTCTACAGCCAACATTCCGTCTACACTCAAACACACAAACAGGGCAGCATTTCCCAATATCACTTTTTTTTTTCCAAACCTACACAAATGAAAAAATCTGCGGGGGGTTTGCGCTCTAAAAGGAAACACAATGTGGAAAAACAAGCTCAAAACAAGCAAGGCGACAAAACCACAGCAAGAGCAAGTTCATATTCCTGACAAATGGCTTCAGAGGTTCAGAACTGCTCGACGGATCAGCTGGGTAAGGGCATCTGCATATCCCATTAACGCGACCAGCAAAAGGAGCCCTCGGAGCCACAGCGCTCGCCGTCATATTTTAAGTTTATTTTTCCTTGTCTGACCAGTTCCCGCAGGGCAGGGAGGCTAATGACGGCACTTCATCACCGGCAGCAGAGGGTATTTACATCCATCCTGCGAGGCGACAGCTGTGTCACCACAGCCCAGCCAGCCCAGCGCCAGGCACGGGGCCGTGGGATGGGGTGCCCTGCAGTCATTACTCACCGAGCACTTTCATTAACAAACTGCCCTTAATTACAGCGGTAATTGCGGGATTATTTCATGGCAGCAATTACTCTTCCCAGCCCAATCCAGGCTGTTTAAGCAGGACGCCGCCTCCGAAGATGGCACTGACCCAACTCATCTGCATCCCGGGGTTCTTGTTGTGTTGAGTGGTCTCAAAATTGAGCAGCCAAGGGTGGATCCTCTGGACAGAGCCTGGCATGGGACACCACATCCCACCCCGTGACATGAGGAAACAAGGCTCATGAAACCAAGGCCCTTCAAAACCTAAACTTGGAGCTCAATCATTTCCTGCTCAATTGTTGGTTTTCAAAGCTCACTCTTTAAAGGATGATCCCAGATCTCCTCGTAAGAGCATGAGATCAAGACAAATGGGAGATTTTCTCCAAAAAAAAGACTAGAGCTTTGTTAAAAACACCTCATAGATCATCCTTGTAACAACTTTACAGCCAGGAAGTGAATCTATTTCATTTTGATCATTTCAAATCCTCCATTAATGAGAAAAATTGAGGCGTATTAGTCAGTGATCTGAAACACTGAGCAACCACAAGTTCAGGGCGAGGCTGCGAGCAATTCCCATGTCTGACAGGTTGGTGGCAAGAGAAGAGGAAGGTGACGATGTTTAAGTGGGAGAAATGCAACTTGAGGGTTTTAAACTGCCAGAGGGCAGGGTTAGATGGGATATTGGGAAGAAATTCTTCCCTGGGAGGGTGGGCAGGCCCTGGCACAGGTTGGGCAGAGAAGCTGTGGCTTTCCTATCTCTTGATGTGTGCAAGGTCAGGCTGGACAGGGCTTGGAGCAACCTGGGCTAGTGGGTGGTACCCCTGTCCATGACAGGGGGTGGGAAGAGATGATCTTTAAAGTCCCTTTCAGTCCAAACCATTCTGTGATTCACAGCCTGGACCCTGCTTCAAGATCCATGGATTGGTTTTGCTCAATTAATTCCACACCCTTCCTTGCTTCTGCTGCTTTCTAATGTCTTCTGAGGTAAGTATGGCAGCTGCCAGGATGCAGAGAAACACCCAGCATGGAGAAGTTCATGCAAAGTTCTCATGTAATGGAGTCAAAAGGAAAAAAAAAATCAAACAGCCACGACCTCCGCTCCTCTTGGCTTCCTGAATCCCACACCAACCATGTTACAATGCATTTTTAACACCTGACCTGGTTATGTATATGCAAATATTGGAATAACACCACCTCCGATGCTCTGGGTGTACCTGATCCGTGGAGACAGGAGTTGGCTGCTGGTTTGGGTTTCCTGGCCATCATATTTCTCAGCCCCTCCTTACTGTGCTGCTGCCAACACCATCTCATCAGGCTGGTGATTCCTACAGAGAGATGTTTCTAAAAACTGAATGCTGGGGTTTGTTGTTTGGGGTTTTTTTTAATACATATAATTTTGGAAATTCTAGGGTAATTTGTTAGTCAATTTTATTAGAAGAATGCATCACAGACCTGCCTCTGCTCAGGGCACTTGACAAGAATATTTCTCTACAGAATCTCATACTTGGAAACTGCAGAGGGATGTGGATGAGGAGCAGTGACTCCACTCTAACACACAGACAGCCAAGCTGCACAGGGTGGCAGCTTGGCCAATGTCACCCAAGCACCTTGGTCAAACAGAACAGAAAACATTGGCACCCATGTCATTAAACCCTGCAGCAAGAACTGAGGCGTGGGCGCCTGGTGGACAGTGTGACCAATGATGGACATGCAGCTACTGGCACGTGTCCTCCAAGAGCTCAAATATTTCAAATCACAATGTATTTATGACCACAGTGTTACCGCACTTCTCAGTCAAAGCAGAGACATTCAATAATCATCCAGAAAAGCACCATCTGTTATGCCTTATAGCTTAATTAAACTAAAATACAGAACTCCTTAATTCTCCCAGCTCATAAAGATAAAGGTCATCCCACAGCTTTACCGCCAGGTACCCTGTACAGAAAATGCAGAGGTTGGAATTTCTCTCACCCAGACATCACTCAAATGTGGCACCATCCTCCCAACACACACAAACATAATTCCACTGGATCAGTGTGTGACTGTGGGACTGACAGATGGAGAGAGGGGCACAGTCCACTCCTTCAGTACAACCATGCTGACATCGGGTGGGCAACCCTCCCCACCACCCTGACCCCTTCATTCTGCCCCTGAGCACCTGGAGAACACTGGCCCACAGACCTAGAACACCAGGATCAAGGACTAAACCTATCCACAATATCCTGCTAAAAGCTTATGCCCAGGCTGTCCCACTGCCTGTTGCCCCATGGATGTGTCTGCAATGACCACATCAGTATCTGAAAGTGCCCAGCACATTTGCATGCCCTCCATACTGGGATGTCCCAGACAGAGGGCTGTTGTACTGGAAAACCATCCCAATATTCAAATAACAATCTTTGTGCACCTGAATGGGAGTGACAGCCCCAGATTAGTGCCTGGGGGGGAAGCAAGAGAGTCACCCATCATTTTGGGAGTGAAATAGGAACTGAAAGGTTCCCTGTGGAGAAGCTATGGAGGAGCCACCTGTGGTCTGTTTTTTTTCTCTTCTGCATTCACATGCAGAGAAAAGGGAAACAGAACTGTGAATGTGGAACAGGTATGGCATCATCCAGCCTCAGACCCACTGTGGGCACTGCCAATGCCCCCGCACAGGTTGGATCCACGTGAATGGGAAGTTCTACCCCTTTCCCTCCCTGAGACCCCTGCCCTGTGTGCCAATGTGGATATCAACCCTGGTCCTCTTCTCCTGTGTCACTCTCCAGCCAGTGACTCTGGACAGACCCCTCTGAACCCTCCACTCTCCCCAAAGCTGAGATTCCCCAAACCTTCCTGTACCATTACTGCACCCTCCTCATAAAGATCTGCTTTGTCTTTCAACATGAACCCCAGGAGAAGCCTCACTAACACCAACCAAAATTCAATTATTGGCTTGTCAGCTTTCATGCCTTTCCTTGTTGAGGCCTGGGTAGGAGAACAGGGAATTAAAACCTGTCTGAGAGGTACAAAGCCTTCAGGCTACCACAGCACCTTCAGGAGTGCAGCCACAAGCTGGACAGAGACAGATGAGATGCTCCTCTGAAAGATGAGGGCTAGCAGAGGGTGCTGTGTGATTATGGGGGGTTTTCTTGCTTTCTGCTTCCTGTAGGTGGAGGCAAACTCCTTACTGAAGAGAGGACAGAGAGGAAAACAGCTGAAAGGTACCTGCAGGAGCTACCAGAGAAGTGCCTGTGCATCTCTCCTGCAGTGTGATGGTTCCTGCAGCAAAACACCCTCACACTGCTGCCATCTGCACCCCAAAACCATCTCCCAGCAAAAGGGGATTGCACGGCCCCAAATGTGGTGCAATGGCCCCAATTGCCCCAAATAGGCAGCTGCCCCACGGGACTCACTGCACAACACCCTGAATGGTCCTTTGCCACAGCACCCAGGCAGATGCCATTTACTCATTCGTCCACCTTTTGCCCCACCCTGAGATTTTCAGGGCCAGATGAGCACTGCCCAGCCTATTTTGGGGTGTCCTGCCCTCACCCCATGGCCCCTGACATGGACAGGCTTTTATCAGCAAAGACATCCCATGCACCAGCCCCATCCTCCAGCTGCACCAGACCATCAGCACTCAGCTACAATTGAGGGATGCTCACCAGAGCAGGCTCCAGCACAGGGATATGACTGCCAAATCCCCAGGACTGAGGGCTCCTTCCTCTCAGAGCCATTCAGCTGGCTGTGAGCAGCACCACAGTGCTCTAATGAGCTGCCTAACCTTGCCCCTCTTCTCCACCCAGGCTTTAAAATTTAAAGCTCCAGCCAGCTCAACATGAATAGATGAGCAAGAACATCACACTGCTCTCTGTGTAGGTGCAGTGCTTTATATCTTCATTAATATTTCAGTCTCTCCCCATCTCCTCCTCCTCCTGCAACTGGCCTGGTTTTATTTATATCTGCAGGATACCACTCTTACTTCTTCCAAGTTCTTGTTTGCTTGGAGAAAGGCTCCCCACTGAGAGACTGTGCCTTGCTGGCACTCCTGCCAAACCAGTGGCATGTGGGGTGGCAGAACAGGAGTGTGGGGCATCCCAAACCCCAGGGCAGATTTAGGTATCCCAGTCCATTGAGACCCATTGGATGGAAGGCACCATGGAGGCCTCTGATCCCTGTGGTCAGTCAATACTTTTCTGACTTGATTATGAAGAAATTAAATTATACAAATAATTTATTAAATATCTTTTTAAGCCTATTAATATTAATATCAATTCCGCCTCTTATGTGCCTGGCATTTAAAAATCCATCTTAAAATCTCAAACTAATTTAAGATTTACATCTAGAATACAAATTAGCGAGCAAGACTCCCTGCTCTCTATTTTGCCTGGCACCCATATCTGCCCAGTTACTCTTAGATGTCACTTGGTGACACTCACAGAAGATGAATATTCAAAGCGAGCTCTTGCCTGCAAATGTTTTACAGCTTTCCGGCCACTGAATTTGTTTAAAGCCGCAATTATACCGAGCAGCCAGTCCCTGGAAGACCAAAGTATTCTGCTCGTCTGCACGTCACCACATCACTCGCACACTGATACGGTTTCAAATTAATAATCAGAATTCTGTGCTGAGGGAAATAAGTGGTGTTATGGGCGCGTTTGCTTCTCTGTGTGTGTCAGATAGAACCTTTAAGGGAGGCAGCCAGAGATGCCACCACCTGGTTCCCGTGTGATAGCCTTGCCTTTTCTCCCTCTCTACTGAACTGCCTCAGATTTACAGGCGTTATGTTTATTTATTCCGAGAGCCACTTTTCCTGCAACCATCCTGCACAACGCGTGGCTTCTTTTTAACCATCCAGAAGCCCAGGGAAAATGAAAAAAAATTATCTTTTCTGAGCAGCCATCCAACAAATGAAAGGCAAACAGAAAATTAGCATCCTTTAAACACTGGTACATCAAGAAGGACAATTGGGAGAGGCTTCTCATGCTGGCCGGGCTCTCCAGTGCCTGCCCAGAGCCCTGCCCAGGCTCTCTCAGACGTCTGTGTTCCTCAGCTGGCACAAAAAAAAGTTATTATTGGTCAAGGCCTTTCCCCTGACAATTCTCAAACTCACAAGTGCTCTGAACAACAGTGAGGAGCATCCCCACTGGAGCAAAGATGTTGCACGAACCCAGCAGGGTTATCCAAATTCATGTCCTTTGGTGGAAATCTGATAGCAATTCCTGTTCAGCTCACATGATGACAAAACATGATGGAAGAAGCTCTGGGCTGTGTTTTCTGGAGACCACACCTGCACAGACAGGGAGAGGACCACAGGATGTTCACTCATCCTTAGGGAGAGCACAGTGTGTCTCTGCAGAGCAAAGGAGCCCACACAGGGTATGATCAAAGGATGCTCAGCATCAATCCAGTGAGCACAGTGTTGGTCCATGGCTGATGCTGCAGCCTCACTCAACTGGAAGGAGAACAGGGAAACCCACAGGTGCCACATCTCCGTTGGTTGGGGGCACTGGTGTCCCCACACGACCGAGCTGCTCCTCAGACCACAGTTCTGTATCTCAGGCTTGGCTGCTTGGGAAACCACAGGCAGCTCTAGTGCTCAGGCTTCCTCCCTTCTACCTCCGATGACTCATGAGCTCGTATCAAAATATTTTCTTTATAGCTGGCAAAATCTGAAGCCAAATTTTCCTTCCCTCTTACAAATAAAAGTGTAAGTGCTGCAGATGCAGTCAGGGAGCCGCCAGTGCCAGCTCTGCATTTCAGCCGAGCCACTCCTCTCTCATCCATCTCTCAAACCAGAAGGATCACACGACATATTTTGAAGGGCAACACCCAATTAACATCATGCTAAATAAAACTTCCTTTCATGCAGAAAAACCTGCACATCAGCAAACCCATGGACCTCACACCAATATCGTCTGGCTCACCATCAAGGCAGAAGCAGCACACAAGCAGGAACACTGTGGGAGATGCTGGATCCGTACCCCGAGCTCTGTGCTGACCACATCCACTGACATTCTGGCAGAGAAGGAGAGCAGCCAAGCAGGAGAGCACAGAGCCAGCTCAAGATTGAGGAAGAAGCCTATTCCCATCAGCATCACTGGCAATCCTTAAGACATTGCTCCACAGCTTTGTGCCAAGTCATTCTGGTTCCTGGATGTCCTTTCTGTGGCTCCTGTCCGTTCCACTTAGCCAAGAAACAGCTAAGGAAGGCCCTTCTCTGTGTGACTTGTGCCTTAAACCAAACATCATTATCCTTTTGAACCGACAGACACGCAGCTAAAAAAGATATTGCTGGAAAGGAGACGCAAATAGCAGTTTGCTATTTGCTTTAGATAACAAGGCATCCCCAAGGCCCAACTTGGGGATGTCTCAGTGTCTGTGCCAGCACATGCCTTGCCCCAGAGACACTCTGTGAGTGCTACTGATGCCCTCACCTACAGCACCCAAAACACAGGTGATGCTCCATCCCAGATGGGAGGCAGCATCCCTGATCAGAGCATTCCCATAGGACTGGCCACCACACTCCCTGCTCTGAGCACCTGTCTGCCCTTCAGGGCCATCCTGAGGTTCCAGTACCTGCTGGATCCCTGCATTCTCATGGCAGGAAAGGCAAAACAGGCCCCAGCAATCTTTATCTCATGGATGATTTGTCCTCCCACCTAAATGACACAGCAACAAAAAGCTGCCGACAAAGTTCATCAACCGAGTTTCACTTTATGGCACCCACAACATCAGAAAACAATTCTCTGTCTTCTTGTCACATTAAGTGTTTCAATATCCAACTCAGTGTTCCCAATCTAAAAATTTATGAATTCAGTGAGAAGCTCGTGTAATATCTTCCCTTTCTATCCATCTACTAAGGAAAGAAATTACACCGGCCATTTGTCACGACCGTCATTCCAAAGATAAGTAACAACTGAAATAACTTTACCTTACCTTAAGAACTGCAGCTAACCATAAAAAAATAGCTGCATGCACAGGTTCTGCCATGCTGTAATAGGAGATTACTTTAATTTGATTACTCAGAAAAAAGGCAGGAGAGGACCCAGAAACCAGGGCCAATTTATCACTCTGCAGAGCCACTGCTATGTTTGGCTCATGAACGTTATCAGTGTGTACCTAAGAAACATATCAATTGTGTAAGAGAATTTACAGAACTCATAATTTTTGTCTAAACAGCACAGAAGAAATGAGATTTGGATTGGGGAAACTCAAGTTTCAATCCCAGTTGGAAACAGCACACACATCCCTTTGGTTTTAAAAGCAAAGGGCACACGTAGTTGTTCTGACTAAATAAAGAGCAGAATGGAGTATGCAAAGTACTGTTATTTAAGATGAAAATTGCTGGGAGCATTTTTGCTCACCCAAGGAAGCTGCTGGCATCCTGCACATCCCAGAGGGGCTGAGTGCCCACCGTGGGCAGCTCAACACTGTAAAACTCACTGTATTTACACAGGTGCATTTGGTTCCAAGACAGACACAGGCAGGTTCAAGTGGCTACAGGAGGAGATAACGGGACAGCCAGTCCTGTTCTTCAGCCACAGATTTAAGCCTAATAATAGAAATGCTTGCTTGCCATGGAAGCAGCATTTCAACACTCAAGAGGGCTTAATTTCACAAGCGATGGGGGTCAGTTAATCCTGAGATGTCACCAATTTCTCCTCATTAGACATGCACACCAACTGGTGCCGGATGAAGGGATGGAGAACAAGGAACAACCAGGCAGCAAAGATGGGAGGAGCTGGGGGGAGATGCCGGTGGTTTGCCAGACAGAGCAGCCTGGTCAGTTCAGGGGGGTCTCTTTGGAAAGGATTAGCCAGCTCTGAACAGTCTGTCACATGAAAGAGGTGACCAGTCACACACACCATCTTCAGACACTCAGTTTCCCTTCTCAGTAGAACAAGGAGGGTTTGGGTGTCCCATCTCACACATCCCACCCGTTTATCTCCCCATTCCCAGGCACAAGTTGAAACAGCTGCGATCTCTTCATTTGGAGCAGAGCCCACACCTATCAAGGGTCAATTAATCTGCTTGTCCAAATGCAGAGACAAGAGTTCAAATTAAATCTTGAGGCTCAACTGCCTTAAAAAATTCCTTCCCCCGAGGGCTCAGCTTTGAACAGCCATCACAACTCAGCAAAATAATTAATCTCTGCTCAAACAGGGACTAAATGAGACTATGGGACTGAAATGAGTTAGGGAATGTCTGGGAAGGGTTCTTGGAGGAGCAGCAAGGACCAGCACACACACAGTATGTCAACACTGATGCTCCTGAGTACCAGTTCCCCAGGTCAGTGGCTCCATCCTGCATTGAGATGTATAGAAAAAACACCCCTCTAAAGCACAAACAAGGAAGAAGGCAGAGAGCAGGGCACAGCCCTGGGAGGGGAAGCAGTCTAGAGACTCACTTCTGGAAAGACACACCATGCCAAGGGCTCACTTCATAAAAAAACCAGGCTTCTCGTCATCATCACTTTGCAAAACTTCACATCTAAAGCAGAAACCAAGGGCAAAACTAATCAAAAGGATAGAGATGCTACGCCTGCAATGAGTAGGGTGGGGGGGAAGGAAGGATGGGGGCTCCACTCCCTGCTAAATTTAGTCTGATTTTCATCTGCCTTGAAAGTGTCAGCACTCAGCAAGGAATAAAACAAGGTTAAAGAATGTGAAGTTGAAAGCGGATGTCTTCGTGTTTATCTACAAAAGCTGCACAACTTTTAAGAGCATCATCCCAAGCGAGCGTGACGCTCCACTGCCAATTTGCATAGTAAATCTGCCCGGAGCAAGGGTGTCCACAGCCTCCCTGTGCTTCCCAAACACCACCAGCAAGCCTCTTCCCTAGTGAAATCCTCCTGACACCTCTGATACATCCCTGCTTAACCCAATCAATTCACCCTCTGATGGTGGTTTGGTTTGTGGCCTCCCAGGATGGTGAAAAGGCATTAAAATAGACATGGACAAGAAAACAAACTGCTCCTCGAGTTGTTTTGGGACTTTCAGGAAATTCAAGTCCCTGTCACTGGCTCACTGCAGCTCTTCCAACACATCAGCACTGAGGAGCAAAGGAAATTCCAATAAGATTTGGGAAAGTTTTGCTCCACAGTTTCTCCAACTTTTGATAAGACTACATATGGCTACTATTTTCTCCACAGCATGTCTCATACCACCATCTGAGAGAAACCCAAAAATCCCACATAAAATCTGTGGACAGGCTCTAAGTCGTGGTTAACCACCAAGGATCATCTCAAAAAGAAATCTCAGGGGATTTGGCAAAGCAAGCGGAGAACCACCATGAATCAAAGCAGGCTCGTGACTCATCCATGGCATATAAGTGGAGAAAGGCACAGCGTACAAGTGAAATAGTCCCAGAGCCTTAAAAAGCTTGACTCAAGATAAGAAATACTCAAAATACCAGCACTTCTTTTCCTGGGAAAAATGACACCTGCTGCAATAAAGGTGCCCAAATAAAGAGGCTTCCAGTGTTATTGATAAGTTCTACAAGTTTATTAATAAAGGCTGCAAATTACCAGGTTGAAACCTGTCATTTACTAATCAAATTTAAGACTCATTTTCCTCCTACAGACATGAGATGAATTATCAATTCCTACATTTCACTGGTTGAGGAGCAGCCTCCAACGCTGCAGAATATGGAATTTTGGGAGCTTCCCACCAGCAGGTCTCAGGGTAGTCACTGTAGTTGACATTTGGGTGAGCCTCAAGTCTCACATCATGGTACCACTGTATACTTTGATTTATTGCAAAGATCTTGCTGCAAACACCAAGTGCCAAGGAGGAATTCCCCCTTCTTGTGTACTTTGACATTGCCACGTGTTTGGGAGTCATCAGGCTTTGGAGGCTGTTTTATTCCAGGCTCCAATGAGCATCCTGCCATTGTAAGATCAGGATTAACTCTCCCGGGCAGATCTCCCTGAGCAGATATCCATGAGCATTTCTGAGGAAAAGGGAAGGTAACTACTACCCAAGGATTTCTGCAAAAATGCATGTAGGAAGACTGCTTTAACCACGGCTGTAGTAGCAAAGCCACAGAATTCCAGTGTTCAGGGAAGCCCCAAACAATGGTCTCGGCGCCGGTGTTTGTTCTCAAAGTATTAGATGAAAAGTTCCATGCTAATGTGACATTTTACTATCGTGAAGAAAGCCCAACACTAAAATTAGAACATAAATCAGGCACAAATATTCTTCCAGTCATGCAATCAACTGAGCTTTCCACTTATCCTCCTTTATGCACCGAGGGGTCACAGTGAATTCTGTTATGTATCTGTTAAGTGCAAGCATCGCTCCTTCAGAGCCCCAGCAGAGGTGCTGAGGCAGCTACAAAATGCTGCAAAACACACCAGCTGGCTGCAGAGAAAGCCAGGTGATTAGAGTGCCTGGAAATATTCCTTTAAAATCAAGATTGGAAGATAAACCCTGTAAAATCTGGGATATTTAGCCCAACGCATTTCAGCTGCCAGGCGTGGGAAGGGATGACTTTAAATGCAGCATCAGCTTGTAAAAGCAAGAGTGTTTGTCCCAAAAAGGCTGTGGTGAGCCCAGGAGCTGTTTGGTGAACAGGAGGCAGCCTTAAGGATAGACTGTGCATAGAGAAACTTTGAATTAATCCAGTCAACCTGTGCCATGCTCTGTAAAATATTATGCATTTGTGTTCAGACCTGCACAGCCCAGGTCCAACAAGGATCTCCACACCAGGGGGAAAAGCCTATAAATCAAGCTGGAATTTCAAGGCTATCAAGGAAAGACACCAAACCTCATACAAACACAAACTTTGAATCAATATGCAATGAAATATAAGCAATCCACCACGGGCCTTGCAAATTAAAGAGTGCATTCGCAGCGCATCAGAACTCGGTGCATTAATAATTAGCATGTTCTTTGTTTCGAATTCAATGAATTTATATCATCCTTCAACACTGTTTAGCCAAAGCAAATAAAAACCAAGAAAATCACATTGCTTTTTCCCATCCATACAGAATGATCTGGATATTCACATTCAAATTTGCCATCGTGGATTAGCTGAAGGCAATTACTCGACTTGCTGAATTCTTTCACAATAATTTAAAAAGAGGACTCCAGTCTGTTCTAATAAGAAAAATGAAATCCCATTAGCTGCGTCTCCAATGTATATTAACATTTCCTTTGTTTAGAAAGGTTAATATCCCCCAAATAAAGGAGCACAGACTGCCTGTTAAAATAATTACATCATGACATTTCCGAAGGGTTGGCAGATAGACATGGTTTCCAGCAAAGAAACAAACAAAGTAAGAGGGCTTTTATAAAATTACCCAGACTTGAAATACAGGAGGCATCGGCAACTCTGGATGCTCCAAGAACACTTTGGGACCCACGATACAAAATCAGAGCCTTGTCTCATTGTGTGGTTTGGGCATGCACTGAAAAACCCCAAATCCACCAGATTTCCACCAAATTGTACAGGCCAAGAGTGGAGACGGTCAGGCTGTGCTCGCCTTCACTGGAGAGGGGAATTGTGGGTCCCTTCAGCGCACACAATGCTTGAGCAGCACCAGCCAAAAGATGTATAATCAGAAACCCAGAGACATTTAAACCATTGTGACCCCAGGAATTCCCCGATCCGAGGAATCAGAGCCCATAAATGCTGCTGCAGGCAGTGCTGAGTTTGGCTCCGAGGTGTGATAGCACCAGCCCCTCCTCAGAGATGATGCACAGGAACACCATGGGAAACACAGCCGTGAGAAACTCCCCCCGCACGCCACTTCATCTGGAACGGGAAATGATTCCTGGTCATCTTCCCACTACTTGTTCAACAAATTCCAGCCAGGCAGAGCAAACAAATGCTCCACCTGCTCAGTTCTCACCTGTAATTAGACACTGGCACCAGCTGGGCAACCCTCCCCTTCCTCCTCCTCCCCACTCCATTCAGGGGACCCAAAGGATTCGCTTTGGGCCACCTCTAAAATCACATTTGGCTTTAACACCATTTGTGGCTCCTTGCAAAAATCATCTCTCTTCATCGCATGAAATATTTGCATATTTTAAAGCGCTTGAAAAGCAACAAATGTTACAGTTTCCAAATGATTTTGGAACAAGCACATGTAATTAGCCCTGTCTAACAAATCTGCTCCCGACTGCAGTAGTAAACAACTGAATTTAAGCCAAAAGCTGTTTCAGAGACATCAAATGTCAAGGTCTGACTCTTGTTCTAACGCCCCAGCCGGAGCCTGGCAGGTAATATTTCCTTGGGGCTTATTTGCTTTCACTCAGCTGTGTTAAAGGATGAGATGCCCTTAATTCTGCGAGTTCCCCGTGCAGTAAAATACACTGTTGGGTTCACACAGCCTCCTACAGCCATTCCACCACCACCTGTAATGGAGCAAACACGATGCCAGGGCTACCAAAAACTGCCCCAAACCTTCCCAAAGTGCCACCCCACGCTCCAGGTCCTCCCTCCTCCTTGGGCTCCCGTAGCAGGGCAGAAGCAAATAATGAATACGTTGCTGCGAGTTAACTTATCCTGGCAAATTTTGGAAGTTGCTTAAACAAATCTGCTTGTGATGACAGCAGTCAGCAGCAGACTTGAAGCCAGCCCTGTTTGTGAGCCCTCCAGTCAAGCTCCTGCTCCCACGCAGCAGCACCTCGGGCAGCAAAGCAGGGTGATGGAAGCTGACCTGCTCCCACTCACAGCTCCTCTGGTGACAGCAGGGCCCTCCCACGTGCCATGGGTGTCTGTGCCGAGCAGGGCGAGGAGATGAGGAGATGCAGCTCCCCATCCAAGCCCCAGCTCCAGTAAGTGATGATAAAGCAGCTCTGAAACAGAGACATCCTCCACGCTTGAGACACCCAGACAGGCAAGTTGAGATGCTTTCAGCACCCAAAAGGAGCCAAAAATGCTCAGCAGCTTCCTTGCTTGGGATCTTGCAAAGAGAGGGGACTCTCCTTGGCATGTAATTCATCACACAGACAGAAAACTAAACCCTGATTTAAGCAAAGCGGTTCTTGGCAATTCCAACTTGGACAAAAACACTCTGCTCCCAGGGTAAGATGCTGTGGAAAAGATCAAGATCAAAATCAAACCCATCTCCAGGTGAGAACTGATTCCCAAGGCAGCACGAAACCCGAGCCTGAGGACAGAAGGTGATGTGTGAGGTGAGAATCAGGACTCAGCCACCAGCCCCCTTCCCCTTCCACTCTGAAACGAGGAGAGAAAACTGGATTTTTGCAGAACTCTGTTCAGCATTATTTCTTCAAGAGCATCACACCAAAGTACTGCGCTGTAAAGAGCTTTAACACTGATGATGAAAATCCATCTTTTCTTATTGCCTCATCCATGGGCCAGGAATAAAGGCTGCCTTCATCCCGAAAAGGTCATGTTTGCATTTCAGGTAAACACAACACTTTGTTTTTTCCTCTCCACCCAATATGCTCAAGTGAGTCACATCTGGCTGACATGTCAAAAGATAGTGAAAGTTTGAGGAAATGGTGTTCCACAGATGTTACTGAACAAAAATAGCCTTGCCACAACTGATAACAATTTTCCAGCTCAGTGGCCAAATATTCTGCTCCAAGGCATGTATTGCCAATCGAGATTCATTGCAGATGGCAAGTTGAGCAACTTGCTTCTTGTCCTATAAAAACTTCTCTCTCCTACTGCCTTCTGTGAGTGTAACCACATGAAATCATTCCAGAATTTCAACGTTCCTACTGTTCCGTCACATAGCTGAGACCTATCTTTCATAAATATAAAAAAACCTCAGTGGTGCATAATCTTCATCTTTCAAAGCAATAATTTTCAAATCAGGTCCCTGTAATAAACAGTTGTTCTACCACAAATTCACCCGGGGAAGAAAAGTGCAGATTTGGCATCTCGGGGTAGAATCTTTCCAAGCTGTGTCTTTTACAGGGACACAGAGAAATAATCACATTAGAGTGTCAGCCAATAAATACTGGAGGAGTAAAGCACAGACAAAGCAATTTCTGCAAACTCTGCTCGGATTGCTCCTACAGTTATTGATAACAGAAGGACGGAATGCAAACGACATCAGGCTGGCAAAAATAAGGAAAATATCTTCCGGAAAAAATTCTATAAAATGAATACTGATATCCCATTGCCATCTAAGTTAAAACTCTGCAGAGGATAAAGAGACTTCAAAAGCCCGGTGCATATACTGTTGAAAATTCCTTACATCCCATGACTAAATCACCAACACCACAGAGGTATTTCCATCTCCGATTCTGCTGATGTTCACAGCCTGCGTGGTTCATGCTGTCAGCAGAACCCCTGACTGAACACCGTGTCATTCACGAGATAAAGTGTCCAAGAGGCAATTCACCAGGTCTTAAACAGGAAAGAGCGATGACCTCAATCCCCTTAGGAAGAATCTCTCCCTAAAATGCCTTCAAAAAGTGAGGAAAAGGGATTCTGCAGGAATCCATCATCTCCTCCTTAAGTAGCCCGCCTTAGTGTCTCGCCTGCTGCACTCTTGCCTTCAATTATTTAGCATTTAAATGGATCCCTGTCCTCTGTAACAAGTGACACGTGGCTGTCGGTGGCTCTGCTCCTTTGGGCGTTCTGTGACACTGGTACCCACTTTGGTGCACAAAGGACAGCCCCACTCATGTCTCTGCTGCTGCTGCTCCTCTGTGGGTTTGCTCCTAACACAGAGACCAGAACTGGAGGCTGCTGTTATTAACACAGCCCCCCAAAATGCCAAATTGGCTCCCTTTGATTTCCTTCTTGGGAGAGGAAATGAGCCCTGAATGCAGCACAGCCACCAAGACCACTGAAACCTGAACAGAAGGGACTTTTTACTCAACATGACCCGTTCTGTTTGGTTTTCTGATTAATGCTTAAACTGACAAGCCTGATAAACAGATGGAAAGAAGATATTTGTTAAGTCTTTCACAAGCATCAATTTAAATGGAACCAAGTGGGTATTTCTCCTCAGTGCTGCTGAGAGAAAACATAAAAGAATTAAAAAATCCCACAGCAGTTTTTTTTTCCTCCAGGGAGTGTGGGTATTTGATATTCTAAGTATTCCTCCAGCAGAACTGTAGGGAAGGAAAAATGTGGCATTCTCAGGGGTGCTGTGTGAGCAACAGGGTGAAGGGAAACACTTTGTGCCCCCATCTCTCAGTTCAGCTCATCCAGGCACGCAGGTGACACTGTAGGAAAAGACTGAAAGGGAGGGATGGACCAGGGGCAGCACCTGCAGCAAATTCCCAATGAAAGTTAATAATCATGACACTGCTGCAATCCTGATCACATACACATCACATCCCTGCCCTGCAGCCTTGGACAGTCAACAAGGACCACACTGCTAATACACGGCCAAAATTCAGAGGTCAATAGGTCAACAGAATTCAAGAGGGAAAGAAGCAATGCTCATAGCTGTTGATGGCCCCAAGAACACACAGTGATGCCTCAGCATCCCAGGTAGGTCCCTGCAGTGGCTGCCAAGCGTGAGGTTTCCTTGTCCACTGCAGGAGGCACCGAGAGCAGAACACGCCAGGAATAAACATCTCGCAGAGAAAAGTTTTGTAACATCTCCTATGCCTGTCACATCCAAATGTTCTCTGCAGAGACAGATGGTCCAGGCTTCCATTAGCAATGAATAATGAGATGTGAAGTGGAAGGTGCGAGATGCTGCTTAACCTTGCTTCCCCCAGCACCTTCAGTCCTGAACTGTACAGCATTTGATATTTTTGTGCTGTAAACCTCCGAGAAACACCACAATAATCACAGGTTTGCCATGCACTGGTTATTCCGCTGTCGTTCAAAACAAACTTGTTCCTATTTTAGCCTTCCTCAAGACTGGCAAAGCCGAACCATCTGCCATGAAACCATGCTGAAACCAGCCAGGAATACAAGGAGGCACCCAGGGAGCATCCGACCATCCTGCCAAGGCAAGCCAAGCCAGAGCAGCCACCTCCTCACCCCTCACACAGTTACCCCTGTTAACCAAGGGGTGCTGGAACAGCCATTCTGACTTCACCATAGGTTGAGGGATCTGCTGAAGTAGTGAGATGTGGTCACCCATCTGCTCCAGAGTCCCAGTACTGCTAGTGAAGCAGCACGTGGGCTGGGAACCAACCTGGCAAGAGCAGAAACAACCAGGCACTGTTTTCTATCCATACCTGGGCTGGTGGGCTCTCTGAGAGACACAACCTGTGTGGGAAGGACTGAGTGAACCAAGCTGAGCAGAAAAGAAAACACTCTTCAAACACCTGAGAGGCAGCTGTGAAGGGAAGAAAACACATCCCTCTGCACATACGCCACGGGCCTGGCAGGCTGCAACAGGTAAAACCACAGCATGGAATGTTTGTGCAGGTACAAAGAAGCTAAAACACCAAAACACATTGCTTGAGGCAGTTTTAAAGGCTGTCTCTGACTGCCAGAAGCAGATGAGGTACACACAACCCCAGCCCACAGCAAGGTGACTCAGAGACCAAAAAGCTCAGTGCCCCATTAATACAGGTCTGTTTAGAAGTGGAGGAACTGAGACCCCTCTCAAACCCACCCCTGTCAGAGAAGAGCAGCACCAGCACGTCTGCTCATCTGCCACTCGTTACGTCAGAGCAACCAAGCTTTCAGAAAGAATCATCTAAAACTATTTAAAACATTTTGTTCAAATTAATGGGCTATTTCACACAAAAGTGCGTTCCCTAGAGCTGTGTGCATTTGCAAACGTGCCTGCATAACCGGTTTTAGCAATTTGTAGACGAAAATTTGGCAACACGATACATTCATCTGGGGAATTCACATTATGTCTTACTCAGATAAACAGACATAATAGCTATTCCCCATCGCTTTTCGGTACCACTGTTACCACTTGAATTGACTAATACCCTCAAAGGTTCACTACCTGCACAGGGAGGAAGGTCAGGGTGGCCAAGCGGGACCTGGTGTTTCATCTTGGAGGTGTACAGAGGCTTCAGGAGCATTTCTGGGATCACCAGACATGTGAACAAGGCTGTAAATAATCTAAGTTGCCTTCAAAATCCACTAATAATGATGCTGCCTGCAGCATCCCCACTGCCTTTTCTCCCTGCATCTCAGTGACAGTAATCCACAGGGTCTGTTGTGTTTTGTCCTGTCTTTATTAAGACGTGGTGGTTTCCAGGAGCAAGTGGGATTTCTATGGGAAACCAAAGGATTGCCTCGATTGCATTAGAACACTGACATTGGTAAGAAGCCACACAGTGACATTCTCCTTCATCTAAGGAACTTTTCCTATTGGACAATTATTCACTGCAAAATTGAAGGAAACATGGAACAAAGAGTCTGCCTCAGTTATAACTACGCTATTAGTATCACCACGTTTTGTTTCCTTCCCAAATTAGATTAGATTTAAATCCAGTGCTAATGAAGGACCAACAGGAACTCCATGCTGAAATCAGCAGGAGACTCAGGGATCAGGGATGACTCCTGCTTGAGCAACCTGCATCCCAAATTCTGGCAAAGCTGAGACACTGGAAGAAGCAAATCCTGCATATTCCTTCTCCACACACATCTATCCACGTACACAAATATAATATATATATATATGTATGCATGTACACACATGGTGATTTGAGCAGTGGAGGGCCCCAGCAACTATTGCAAATCCTTTCTTCAGGGCACATAAAACACTCTCACAGGAGCAAGTGTTTTAAATCCAATTTGCCACAACAAACAAAGGCATGAAATGCCGTGTTCCCCTCACACAGGCATTTACATTCCTTATTGTTAATTTGAAGAGGGAAAACCACATTTCTCCCGGGCAGATGAAGCCGAGGTCTCGCGATCTGCAGTGAGGGGCTCTGCCAGAAGGACGCTTCCTAAATGCTGCAGTCAATATTAATAGGTCTGGGAGTCTCACGGGATCAGAAGCAAAAATTAATCCAGTTTAACAAAGTCCGAGGGCACAGTGAGCTGCTATAAACTCCTGGAAGTTCATCTGAAGGCAATCAATAACTTAACAAGGCACTTCCTACCTGTTCCATATTACAGAGCACGAGAATGCCAAACAAAATGCTTTTTTTTCCCCTGTAATATCCTCACTGACACACTTCTGCAAAACTTCCATTTCCAAGCAGCCTGACATTCAAGACCAAGATGTTCAGATCAGACATATCCTTTCTAAAGCAATCTCCTTCCTAAGGCATCTCTCCTCACCTTCCCTGTGCCTGATCCCCTTCCCACAAAGCTGCTCATGATTCAAGGATTCCAGGATGGGAAGAGAAGCCAATATCCCCTCAATCCCTGTACACCAGGGGCACACAACCCCCTTGGGACATCAGGAGGACTCACACACACAAGCCCCCAGGCTGTGGGACCTGAGGCTCCTCCCAACACCAAGCTGCTGTTTTGACAATAGCGTTTTTTACGAGACATTTGTCATTAACAAACTTTAGACAAGGTTAATGAAAGTTCTGTCACTTTAATGTCTCGCCTGCTTTAAATTACAGATGTCATCTGCCATGACTAAAGAAAGGGCACTGAGCAATAATACCATAAACTATCATCTCCAGGGACACACAGGTAATTGCATAGCTCATTAAAAAACTGTTTTAATTATTAATTGACCGTGTCAGAGTTGTCCTTTGAAGTCAGTTTTAATTTTTTTCCTTGCAAGCGTGATGATTCCAAGCTGACCTACACAACTTTCTCTACCACCTCCAGGAACTGGAGGGAAGGCTTGGGACCTGCTTCACAGTATGGTGACCATGGCTCGACAGCACAAGTGTGCCACATGCTCAAACATACCCAAATCACATGAGGAATGAAAAGATTTGGGCAATGAAGTGACAAAAGATCCTAAATGCTGGCTGGACACCAAACCTGGAGGAAGAAGAAAAGCTCTGAATGGTTGACAAGCCACAGACACAACAGAAAATGCAGGGAGAATTTTGCTGGTTCCTATGGCTACAAGATCATCCAAGTCACCTCCTCCTGAGGCTCCAGCTCTGTCCCAAACTGTGGGGCTGCAATGAGAGGTCCCTCTCACCTCGGTGACTCTGTGACTTGAACAGCAACAATGACCAAAACCAGGAAAAACAGCAGTGAAAATCCACATAGATGAAATAAAAATTGTATCAGAGAGATTAACCTGACACTGCCACCCTGGGAAATCCCCACGACCCAAAGGATCAAAGGAAGGTGTCTGGGAACACAAACACACAGAGGCAGCTCCGCTGGGCACTTGGCTTGTAAGTCAGTCGAAGCTATAAGGAAATTAAACACAAACCACCACCTTTGGGAAAAAAACACTTGCAAAAATGCTGCCTAAAACACAGAAAGAGAGCAAAACACAGAGCTGAGGTATCCTGCAGAGGCAGTACATCCAAACAAATTCCAGAAGGAGAGAAATCCCAGGCGGATGCATGTGTGGGTTGAGGTTTTGCAGTTTCTGTGTAGTATTTTGTTAAACAGCTGAGTGAAAAAGCCCCAGAGAAAGTGGAATGAACTTGCAAGTCCCAGCAACATACTGGGGCCTCTTATCCTATGGCCCATGAGCTGATACGAGGTGTTTGCAGTACAGGGAGGACTCCAGCACAAATCCCTGGACAGGTAACTCATGGGATGAATCACAGCCACACCAGCTACTTACCCATTCCCTGCACCTTAACTTAGTCCTGATCTCACCCAGCACTCAGTCTTGGGCTCTTCATATATGTCAAAATGTGTACAAACAACTGAACGCAGAATAACAACAAGAATTTGGAAAGAAAAATCACTTATCTTCAATTAAGAGAACCACAACTGAGCACAAAATCATGTTAACCCTTCCCTGAACTTCAATTCCACCCAAGAGGGGCATTAGCAGAGAACCAAGTCTTTTGACTCCAGCAGGCTTTGGGGGTTTATTTTGCAGGTTTGGCACATGAGGAGTACAATGAGAACACACAACCACTGGAATTCTGTCCTGACAGTGAAATGGTCTCATCAACAGCCAATACTTTCCCTTCTCTGCATCACAGCAACACCAGGCACTGCAGAAGCAGGTAAAGATCAAAGTACAGGCATCACACAGTTCCTTAATTGCCAGGTGCCAGACTGAGAGGAAAAGAACAAAGTTACAGCTCCTGCAGTTACGTCAAGATAAACACCTTGCCAGCAATCACCAGGTAATTGCACACCTCGAGGAATGCTGTAGAAAAAGGGCTTCACAATGGCAGTGCTGGCAAGTCCAACTCCCATGAACCACATATTGAGGCAGAATATACAGTTTACTGTTCATATTTGTCTTGGGCACTGATTAATTTTACAAGGAAGCCCTTCAACACAGCCACCTCTCCTGCCTTGGCCTTTTCAAGCACAGCCCTTACACACATTTATTTCTTTTGATGCTTTCTGGGCACAACCTAAACCACCTCAGGAATACACCCTGTGAGCCAATACTGAGATTATCAAAGGGTTTGGTCAGGTTTCTCCCTCTCCAGATTCCGTGTACTTAAGGCAGGGAACACCAACATCACCTCTTAGTCACTAATCACACAAAGGCACTAGGACAGAAGCTGTTCCCATCAAGAACACAGTCAAACCAAATTCCCAAGCTGGCAGGAGCATCAATTCAGGATGCCATCCATGTACATAAACTATCACATACATATCAACATCTGTACAGTAGCACAAAGCCACCATCTGAAGTGACTCATGGGTACGTCTCTGTGAAGTACAAATGTGATGTGAATGGGAGGGTTTAATGAAAACTGTGTTTTTATTGCAGAACTCCATAAATCCGCATCCCACTGCCCTACGAGCTCCCTTCCTACCCAGCTCTTGCTCAAGCTATTTGCCAGTGTAATTGAATCCTTCTCCCAGACTCTTTATATTCTGCTCTGGTTTGGGGACAATGCTGCTGAAATACGTTTACCATCCATCTTTCTTAACGTGTTTAATCTAAATAGAAGACTCAAATCCAAGATTGTGTGGTTGATGGATAGCTCACCTTCTTCCACCAGCACGCCTTAAATGCCTCCTGCTATATTGCTCTCAGAAACCTCACAGAAAAGCTGCATTCACAGGGATTTGAGCCTCTCCTGCCCAGCGAATGATCATATATTCTTATTACAGTGGAGTACCATTAAAAATTGATAAGGTTCAAGGAGCTGCCACATGTAAGACAGAGATATGTGAACACGCTTAACAGACCCCCAGTGCCACACGAGACTGTCACCAATTTCAGGCTGCAGAACTAAAGCTGCTGCTCCCTTGGGCATCCCCCTCAGTACTGGCAGTGCTGTTCATTAGAGTGAAGGACCTTCAGCAGCTCCCCAGCATCAAGGTGTGCTGGGTTGCCTGGAAAAAGGAAAGAAAATAAACCAAAGGAAAAGAAAAGCTTTCTCTGTTTGCTCCTCAAATCAGTCAAGCACAAACGTCCCTCCCACACCTGCCTCAAACCAAAGTACCACATGCCCCATGAAGTCCTATGAAATTACTAATGAAACCTCAAGCATGGATTTAGCAGAGGTAATAATTGTTATTCCTATTACATTCTGTTATTCCTGTGAGGGTGGTGAGATGCTGACACAGGTTGGGCAGAGCAGCTGTGGCTGCCCCATCCCTGGAAGTGTCCAAGGCCAGGTTGGATGGGGCTTGGAGCAACCTGGGATAGTGGAAGGTGTCCCTGCCCATGGCAGGGGGTGGAACTGAACAAGCTTTAAAGTCCCTTCCAATCCAAACCATTTGGGATTCTATGATTTATATATTTAGATGCGCAATTGGGATATTTAAGAAGTATTACATTGTACCCAACAGAATTCATTACTGATGCCACATGGAGTGAGAAGTGCACTGTTATGTAAGTAATAAAATTTTGTACTGGGAGACTAACTTGGGTATGCTGGGTAAAATGCCTGTATTTTCTCATCTCCACGGGGCTCAGAGTACTGCAGTGTGGCAACACACACTCTGAAGGAAATGCAATCCTGCAGTTCTGTGTGCAGTGCTGTACAGAGCAGCGTGTTCCCAGATTTCAGAAAAGCACATTATTTTGTGCTGCACAGAAAACCACCTGCTCTTCTGACAACAACATCGTCCTCTGGAGCAAACAGCTGGCAGCACTCCAGATCCCAGGGATTTTCTGCATAATCTCTGCTTAATCCCAGCCACACCCTGTGCCCAAAAATGAGAGATTATGGCCCTGGGGAAGATGAGGGGTCAGCTGAGGTCACTGCTGCCCTGCTCACAGCAGACACAGCTCAGCCAGCATCACTGTCTGTCTGTTCAAGGATGGATATGTGGTCAGAACACACAAAAAACAAGCCTGGCTTCTGCCACAAAGCTCTCACCCTTAACACACCTGGCAACAGAGGAGCTTGTTGGATGGTGGCCCAATGTGGGACTGCCACCAAATGACCTTTCCTGGTGCCTGAGACCTGCTGGAGTCTTCCTGGAAAAGCCAATTATGTTGAAATGTAAGATGAACAGGCATTTCATAAGACAAACATCCCAGCCAGAAGCACTGCTGTGCCTCTTCCCTTCCACACAAGCCACTGAGGAACATCAGGAGAGCAGGGATAAGGTAAGTCCCAGCAGGATGGGATTCCTAAGCCTGGCAGAGTAAGGCTGAAGCAGATTCTTCCCAGAGGGAAGGAGAAATAAAGCAAGAGAGGTGCAAGAATGAACTGAAACCATTTGTATTCCTGGGAACAAAGTTGTCACAACACTCTCCTCTCTCATTCCCCTAAAAGCTCACCCTCACTTCCACGGTACAGGCAAGAAAAATCTATGAGGTCAATGCCTCACATCAATTTTGCTGCTTCTTCCCCAGTCAATGAAATAGTTAATTATAGTTTTTCTTCTGGTTTAATTCAGAGAGAAGAGTCAGCCACTTCATTTAATAATTTAGTTGAAACATGTCTACACAAGAACACACTGATTTCTCATTCAGGTTTCAGATTTAATCAATGTAAAAGCTGCCAACAATACAGACACAGAAATGCAACACCCCCTGCCCGCTGACAGCAGAGCAAAGGTCCTTGTCCTTTATGAATGACTTTTGTCTCAAGGCCTGTGAAAAAAAATCAATGTACATCCCTGCCTAGAAACCAGGAACGCACCTGGCATAGGGTGGGAATAATTGAGCACAATTAGACACACAATTCACAGAATTCATCAAAAAGAACAAAAATGAAGGCGTTTCCCTCTGAATTCCTGGTCCTTTCCAGGGCCACGATGCCCATACCACAGCTGTGTTTCCAACCCTCCTCAGCTTTCCTGCTCTTTGGGACAGCAGCAGAGTGGCTCAGGTTGGATGTCTTGTACCCCAATTAGCCATGACATGTCCAGGTTAATGCTGACCCCTCCCACACCCTCCCACCCACTTTCCACAGCCACCAGGGCTGTGTCCCTGCACTCCTGGCATCCCAAGGGACTTGAGCCCCAGGTCACCTGCCTGGACAGACCTCAGCAGGGACATTTCACCTCATCAGCAATTCCTTCAGCTCTTGCACTTCCCAGACTTTGGAAAACATCCAAATCAGTTCCTTGAACATCAGCCTCATAATGCACTTGGGAATCAGCACCTTTCCAAGAAGAAATGCTTGTGGTTTAATGTGGGAAGTTATCTTCCCATGGAACCCACAACAATCATTTGAGACTGAATACTCTGCTGCAAACCTTAGTGCTCTCCTGCTCCTTTTTTCTAATAAGATCTTTACCTACAACTCACTGGTTCTAGAAGTCAATTTCGCCTTTCCTTGCAGCTCCAGAGCTCTCTGGCTTTTCCCAGATCCCAGGGATCAGCACACTGGCAAGGCCACTGAACTGCAGGGGGAAGCAGGAAGGATAATCTGAGGATTGTTTGCTGAGAGGTGCTCAACCCACGGCTGTGACATTATTTTGGTGGCTGTGCTCAGCCTGCTCCATTCCATACCATTCCATACCTCGGGTGCCTTGGGTTCAGTGACTGTTTGTCACAACACCTCACCCACACACTGCAGAACTAACCTGACTCCTGACAACATTTGCTATTCAGAGGTGGTAGCTGTGAACTTCACTAACTTTGGGTTGCATCCTTCAGAGGTAGTTGCTGTGTCCTTTTAAAGCACCAACACATTTTTGGGCACAAGCAGGAAAACAGCCAAATAAAAAGTAAGAATTTCTGCTTCCCAGGTCTCATTTCCTTGGGTTTACCTCTCCATCTGCAACTGGAAAAGCTCAAGAATAAAAATGGACAGAGCAACAAAAGGAACAACTCTCAAAGTCTTCTGTAAATGCCACCCTGTGTCCTCAGGCACCTCCCAGGAGGTGGAAAATCGAGGTACCCTTACAGCTTCACATCCTCAAACAACACACCTGGCTCAAACAGGTACAGGTAAGAGGGAACTGACTACAGAAGCAAAGACAAAGGGCACTTGTGATGCCAGCACTCCTCTTCCCATAAATCTCCTTCCTTTTATATTAAAGGAACCCATTGACAGCAAATGCATTTTTCAATATTTCAGCCAAATATAGAATCGCAGTGAACTCAGTCATAAATTCCCCAGGAGGCAGAGGGCTGGCTGGGGAGGAGAGGGAGGCTGCTGTTACACAACAGCACCAGGATGCCCTACTTTCACAGGATCCTTTGCTGCCAACTTGCTCCTTCCCCTCGCCTGCACCACACTGGCTCTCTGAGTGGCCTCTCCTCCCTGCAACCAGCAGCAAAAACTCTTCCACTGGCAGGAACCAACACCTCAATCCTTCACAGGAAGCTTGACAGCACTGTGGTTGTACAAAGCTGCCTCTAAGTCACTGCAGGCTGCAGCACAAAACAAACTCGGGCAGCACAGGCTGGAAACAAACCCAGGAGGAGCAGAACAGCCCAAGCAGACCTGCTGCTGCTCCCTTTTGATGTCACACACTTCTCAAGGCAAAGCACAAGACAAGATGCTCTGAGAACAATATGGTTCCTCATGGCCTCTTTTTAAGTCTACCTCCAGAGGAAAAACTCGTGCTTTTTAAGCCCCGACACATGTGAGAAGCCACGACAAATAAATAAAGCTGCAGAGGTTTAAGTTGCAGGCAGGACTTTATGGTTTATGGGTCGCAGAGATCTGTACTTACTCATCTCCTCTTGTACTACCAACTGCAAGAGGAAAATGATCCTTAAGCTCTTAAGAAGCAAGAGGACAGGGAAACTGCTTAAGAGAGAAAGGGAGTGCTGAAGTACACACTCTAGGAATCAGTCCAGCTCCTTGTTTTATTCCCTGCAGGAAACCTAAGGGATAAACAGCAAGAGGATGCTGTTCCCCTGAGCACCGTCCCAACACACCACGAGAAATCCCCTCCACAGGGTTTCTCCAGGCAGGCATGTCAGCTGGCCAGCTCCAAATCAGGCTCTCACGCTGTTTCTCACCTCCCAATTAGTCACGGGGATGTCTCGAGCCAGCGCCTTGCAACCTTCCCACGGCATGTGCCAGAGCTGTGCCAGCACCTGGGACAGGCACACCCCGCTCTCATATCCCTGGGTGTGTTGCTGCAACCAGGGGCTCTCGTGGAAGCTCGAGCTGCACAAAGGTCTTATTAGCACTCTACAGGATTGCATTAAAAATACATGAAATATGCAGAGAACGGCACTTCTCGACGCGGCTCCGCTGCCTGAAGCACCTGCACACGGAGATAACATTGGAGCAGCACCGACTCCCCTTATGAGCTTCTCTGTTTTTATCATCTTGGCTTGATGTTCGGGAGATGGCCGAGCTCAGAGGGGGTGTCACAGCAGTATTTGCTCCTGTGGATCAGTGGGATGATGCTGCTCCCCCGGCCCCAACACACCAGAAACACCTGATGAGGCCAAGGACCTCCCTTTTGGGGCCTGTCCTTCCTGCTTATTTGACAAAGACCGAATTTCCAACACCATGCCATAAGTGACAGCTCTGAAAAGGATCAAGAAAGAAACTCCAAAGACCCTTTCTGTGCCCCTGACATGCAGGGATGTATTGCTTCATGGAGGTGGCCAGAGGAAGGGCAGACAGCCCAGCAACAGACACCATCATCCCCTGTTGCCTGAAGATGCTTTCAAATATCCCCTCCCAAGCCCTGAGACGAACAGCTTGTCAAAACCAGACCTCCAGACACCACTATTTTCTTCCCTGAAGGGGGATCTGGACCTTTCTTGGCAACAACAAGTCCTGATGCAGCTCCCACCTTACAGCAAATGGCCTCTCATCTGCTCCAAGGCAGGATCAGCTCTTCCAGGGCAAATCACTCACTTTGGGAAGTGTATGGCATCAGTCTAGAGTCAGCACAAACGAGTAGAAAGCACCGTAAGTTGCAACACCCCCTGATCAACACCCAGGGTGTGCAGAATTTTGTTTCATCTCATTGCCATGACACATTATCCAGCCAGGATCTGTGTGACAGATAATCAAACCTCTTCTCTACCTTTTCCTTATTAATCCTCACTTAATCCTCTTTCAAATTTTCACTGCAGCTTTCATTAAGGAAAGTCTGGTTTCTAAAAGGCACCAAAAAGCATCACCTTGACACCTGTCACTCCAGACACCCTGCGAACACACCTTCACAGAGCAGCAGCACTCCAGCAAACCCCAGGGCTCTGCTGTTCCCTCATCCCCATCTGACACAGGGTAGAGACCCCAGAAGACAAAAAAACCAATATCTGACACTACAGAAAGGTTAAGTGGCCACCCAGCTCCCAGCCCTGCTATTTGAACCATGAGCTGAAGGGAACAGTCTGCTCCTCCTTCACTGTGCCACTGCACCATGGATACCTGACAGTGCTGGGAACTGATGGGAAAACAACAAAGTTAGGGCTTTAAACAGCTCTGGAGCAACAGAATCGAGTGGTGGGACAGGTGAATGTCCCCATCACCAGCAGTGTGGTGGGACAGGTGAATGTCCCCATCACCAGCAGTGTGGTGGGACAGGTGCCTGCATCAGTGACCAATTAAACACGCTTCAGGCTCCTTCTCTCCACTTTGTTTTGTTCCATCTCTCAAGGCTTGGGGCTGTTTCTCCCCTGCTGCAGATCATTCCTAATATCATCTTCCAGCCCACATTCTCCTCCTTTGCCATCCCGTTGTGAGGTCACGATACGTTTGTGACAAAGTTTCCATGGCAACAGACTGATGACATAAACATAAGCTGAGGATTTCTCTGCAAAGCAGGAGGAGCAGGAGATGGGCTGCAAGGGAGCTGCTCCTTGAACAGCTCTCTTCAGTAATAGCTGTGGGAATAGAGAACATTACTGGCAAAGTAAATTGCCTTTTGTGAAAGTGTTCTCTTTTTTTGAAGTTTGCCCCCATGTGAAAGTCTCTAAGTCAGAACCTGCCCATTATTTTAATGTGCTGTTCAGTATTTAATAATCTTCTGCCTCAGACACCAGTCTGTTGCCATGGGAATGACGGCCGTACAAATACAGGATTAGGGCTATCAGGCAGGAAAAGAGAAATTATGAATAAGCCAGTTACATTCAATAATTAGCAACTCTAAGAAAAACCCTAAAATCATGAATTTAGATGGATGTGTTTATCTCAGTGTTTGAATACAACGATGCGGGTGTTGCTGCTCCAAACTGGGATTTGCACATCACACACACGTTTTGGGCTAAGCAGGTCCTACTTGGAATGCAATCTTTCTTGCTCCTGTTCCTGATTTTCCCTTTTCCCCCTCCACAGGTCCAGATTCTCCCAACACAGGCAGCTGCTGAAGCCCACCATCCCTGTTCCTCTAGCTGGAAGATGCAGCCTGGCTGTCAGCTCTGGGTTCCTGAGCTCAGGAAGGCATTACTGGAAAAAGGAGCATCTCCTGCACATCCAGACCAGCCTGCCCAGGCAATGAGCCACAGCTGTCTGCAGTAAATTAAAGCTTTTAATGCTTTCTTTTTCAAAAAATGGGAAAAAGCTTTCTGCTTTAACTGGAATTAGTTACAGCGTCACCAAATAACTGACCTCAAATGGTACCCGCAGCAAAATCCTGTGTTACTTAACCAGAATCCCAGGCAAAAAGACACCAGGAGCATCTCTGCCTGCTATGAGATACCTCTGTTTTCCTGCAACATGCCCAAGATTTAGGAAAAGGAGGATCTTCACCTCTGCACTCAGCTGGCTGGGGGTGGTTGTGGCTCTGATAAAATGCAACACCCTCAAACAACAAGCTAAAGCCAGGGAAGTGTCCTGCAGGACAGACACCAAGGTTAAATGTTTCCCCTTAACCAAAGGAGTGGGATACTTGGAAGTGGAGTTCCAAACAAAACCATTGCCACAGATGCAGCCTGCACAGCCAGGAGCCAGGCTGCTCCAGCAAGGTTTGGGGATGCTGCTCCATCCTGTTTATTCCTGGCCACAACAGACAGAACTGTGGGTCCTCACAGCCTCGAAAGCCAAAGGGAACTGATTCCTCTCCTCTAGCTTTGCTGGGGAGGGCCAGGTTTGTGTCTGCACCACAAAAGATCTCACTCTTGGAGCCTGAAATGATCTGCTGCTTGCCAGCCTGCATTCCTTATTCACCTGAGATACTTCCCTCTTTGCATATCTGTTGCTATTAAAATTCCCCTTCTAGCACGTAATTCCCTCTACAAGCTTTTCTTGCTTATTAGAGAAGACAAAAAGTATTCGGAGAATCTGATCAGAGAGATCTCATTTTCTCCAGGCACTCCTCTGAATTTAATTCTAGATTAAGCATTATTTAAAAAAACAACAAACCACCCCTGCTGCCTCCTACATCCTCACGCTCCCTTTCAACACAAGGCTGAAGAACACTCCCAAGCCTAGGAATCAAGCTGTATTTAAAAATTACTCCTTGAAGAGTAACACTTCTAAATATACTACAGAAAATCAAACAAGAATCACGAGACAGGAAAGGCTGTTTGCATTTCTGCTATAGGGCTGGGAGGGGAAAATTTCTGAGTCTTCCTTTCCTCACCCAAACAGGAGAACCACAGAAAACCTCCAAAAGCTGTTGAAGCATTTTCATAGTAATTTTTTTATCTGCCACCACGCATCACTTCCAGACTTACTAACGAAGCATCTCCCAGCTGACAAGTCCCTGATCCGCTGTCCAAGCTCAGTACCTGTCCCATGCCGAACATCAGCGTTCAAATCCCACCTCTGAATGTGCTCACTTACCTAAAAAAAGCCAGGAAAACATAGAATTAGCACAAATATAGCAATGTGGATATAAAACCCTAGACAAAGACAAGTTTCAATCCAGGGAGGTGTTGACAGCTGCTCCTCCAGTTCCACAAACTGAGAAGAAAACACTCAACCACTTAAAGCCTTGGCCAAGTAAAGCCCCTGAAGAGGAGGAGAGGTTAATAAATACTGAAACAACCTTTGAGGCCTTTTTATTTATACCTACATACATACGAGCACAGGGATTTGACAAATAATACTTCTCAAATCACTCCTACAATGTTAACACTCCGGAGTATTAACTTCCCCGTGCCTGAAGGAAATGGGTCAATTTTAATTCTTCAAACAATTCTTGGCGGCACAATAACTCATTCTTTGGGCTGCAGGTAGTGAGTGGTGCAGTCCCAGCACGATGCAAGTGGCAGGAAGGGGGGGCTGCACCCCAAAGAGGCCACCAGAGGAGCCTTATCAGCCAACAGCAAAACCCGCTCAAAACCAAAAATAAAGGAATTAGAGTTGTGGGAACTCCTGACTGCAATAAAAGCAAAGACATTTCAATACCTGCCCCGGCCAACACATCTTTTCACTGCTCACAGTCACCTCTAAAAGCACAGTCCCATGACTGGTGACACTGAAACCTCCTCCCACCACGGGGACTCCACAAACAGTGACCTGCCCTTTGAGATGCTCCCAGGGCGACACTCGGATTTCCCCAGCATCGGAAACAGCTCGATGCCACCTCCATTAGAGAAGCACATTTGACCACTTGCCAAGAGGATGATTTTGGCAGGTGAACTGAGGTCAGTGTTTCTCCTTTTGAGCTTTTTTTGTTTTGTTTTTTTTTTCATATTTCCTCTACAAGCACTGACTGCAAACGCAGCAAAGTGTCACACAGAGGGAAACCACCCGCTGCTCCAACGTCACGAGCCACGTGCACAGGGAGATTAACAGGAATTACAACAGATATAAGTAGCTGCCTGGGAAAAAAAAATCCATTTCCTTAAATATAACACTTCAAAGGCTCCATGTGTTTAGGTGACAAGAGGAAGAATGCAAGTGGGACAACTGAAAATCATCCAACTCTTTATACAGGGCAGCACGAGGATGCTGCAAGTGCATTCCCATGGTCTCACTTGCTCTTCCGATGGATATTTTGGATACCGGATACTATACAGACCGCGTCCTCACTGTGACACGGACAGCAGGTCACTGTAACTCTGTTGGATCTGCATCTTTACTGAACTGCTCCTTTGGCTCAGGGAAAAGCCAGGCTGAGAAGGTTCCTTGGTCCCTCAGAGTGGTCCCAGCATGAGGAGTGGCATGGTTGCCCCCCTGGCATCTGTGCTGTCTGGCCTCCACTTCCATGGGAAGGAGACAAAGCAGGGTCATCCTCACAGCAGCAGAGCACAAACATGCTAAGAGGAAAACAGATCTTGTCTCCAGGTATCCACAAGCAGCCTTTGGGGTGGGTACAACAGGCACCTCACACCCCCCCTCATCAGCTCAGGGGGTCTCTGAGCAGGGCAGAAAGGCAAAAGCTCTCTGCAGAATCCCAAGGGAGGAGGTGCCCTTTGCTCATCCCAAGGCCAGCACTGCTGGGAACACTGGAAGCTCCACTCAAACACAGAGCTCCTTCCCACCTCCATGTGAGCAGCAGAACAGCAGCACCAGCAAGGACCACAGCCCAGACCCCAAACCTCGTGCCTGGGCTGCTGCCACCCATTCCTCAACGCTGTAATTACACATAGTAATTACATATTTAATTGTTGCACATTAATATCACCTCAGCCTACAATTACAGCTTATTCATGTAAACCTAATCAAGGAAAACCGGCGTATTTGCATAAAAGTTGTAATGAAAAGTATAATGATTTCACTAACAAGACGTGGATAAGAACGCGTATCTGTGACAAACACTTTGTGTCAAGGAGAATAGAAAACGATTTTCTTTCCTGAAGATTATTTCAGGCCCATTTAACACAATCTGTACCACACCAGTGATGTGCAGTATCTTACACACATCAAGTCGTATCTGGATAATGTTCCTGACTTCAAATAAAATTTCATTACTATATTTAGTTCTAGGATGGTTGGAAATGGTTGCATTGTTAAACTTAATAAAAATTGGAATTTGTGAAGTATTAGGCAATCCTCAATGCCAGTTTTCCTCCTCATGGTTTGAGCATGGCAGCATCTCCATCCCAGCCCCCCTCGTGCTGCCGTTTACATCCCAGCTTCATTTTCACCCATAAAATAAGCAATTAAGAGTAAGTACAACTGCTTTGGAGTTCCCGAGGCCAGAGATAAAAATAAATTGGGTTTTATAAATTTGTCTTTTTTTTTTTTGCAATGGTAAAACAAAAAACAGCCCTAATTATCAATAATTTGTTATCTCTAATTTCAGCAGACACACTGATAGGCACACACATATGGATCTTTCCAAGCCCTGCGTCAGGTACAGGCATAGGAAGGCATCTCCTCGGTAATCAAACTGCAGCAGAGGGGACAAACTTTCAGTATATTGACCGTCTTTTGCTCACAGATATGGCAACACCCACTCCATCCTCAGATTCACCCTGCTCGAAAGGCTCAGTGTGAAGTTTCAGGCCCTGGAGTTAACACCCTGAATTTCAATTTTCTACAGAAACATTACAGAGATCAGTTAGACCCATTCAGCATCAGGAAGCATATTCAATTTCCCACTTCTTAAATGTTATTTCCTCTCCAATTACAACCTCTTGCATCTCGTCTCATCTCACCTGGTCATTATCAAGGTGGCTCCTTAGAAAACCCATTATCAAGGTAAGCAGAGAATTTCCTAAGAGCACAGATAAGAGACGAGAGAACGAGTTTACTCTTTGGTATGTAATTTTGAAATCTATATTGTAAAGGCAGCAGCTGTACGTAACATCTGGGAGCCTCCACTGCCTCAGAGTGCTTCTAGAACGAGGAGGAAACGTGCCAGTTCCTCCAATCCAATCTCTGCGAGTTCAACGGGCTTTATTTGTCTCCTTGACAACGCGCAGCATGACTCAGTCATCGGTTCCCTGGTAATTAAGAATTTCATTTTGAGCAAGAGGTCAAGACAAGGGAGGCACCATTGCTGCTGCCAGTTGGGTGAGCCTGCAGCTGCCACGACCCCGTCCAGTGGTGCTTCCACACCAAACCAGCTCTCCATCCCTGCTGTGTTGAGCGACTGCGAGGAGGGGAGGCATCACCAAGCCCCAGACTGTCTGTGGGAGTGCATCTCACAGCGAGCTGCAGTTTAACATTATCTATTGCTCCACCTGCCACTCTGTTTAAACACTTGTGGCTCAGTCATCGCCTGAGCACCGCCTCGAACAATTAGCACGAGCATCGCCGTAGAACGGCACAGCTTGGAAGTGCTCGGTTATTGGAAAGCTGTAAGAGATAGCACAGACAAAACATCCTCCCAAAGTCTGCAGGCTTTGGTCAATCCTCTGCCTGTTTCCTCAGGGATCCCCCGGGAACAAAGGTGTAGGAAATGGCACAAAGCACTCCTGCCTGTCAAAGGAATTAAACCATGGACTGTAGGGATCTGACAAGGAGTAACTGAAGGGGGGGAAATTTAGGTTACACATATGGAAGGAAGTCTTTACTGTGGGGGTGGTGAGGCCCTGGCACTGGTTGCCCAGAGAAGCTGTTCCATCCCTGGAAATGTTCAAGGCCAGGTTGGATGGGGCTTAGAGTAATCTGGTCTAACAGAAGGTGCCCCTGTCCATGGCAGGGGGTGGGACAGGATGGTTTTTAACCCTCCCAACCCAAACCATTCTGGGGTTCTATGATTTTATATGAAACTGTCCATGACCATCATCAAACAGCAACACAGCCCAGCAAGATGTCAAAAGAAAGAAGAGCCCAGCACCAGCCATGGATGTTATGAGAGCATGGAGGTGACCTGAAGGAATGTCAGTCATGGCAAGGCCAGCATCACCTGCCCCTTTTGTCACACCAACATGCAGTTCCCATGTCCTGGTCTAGGACATATCCTTGCCCTCATCCAAGGCAGGGCTGGCTGTGGTGCCCCAGAGCTCCCCACACCTCCCTCTCCAGCCGCAGATTAAGCACTTTGCACCATCTGTGCTCCCCTCCTGTGTTTGTGTTTTGCCCGTTACCTATTATGAAACCGCGCGTATAATCTCCCCATCAGTTCATCAAGGGAGAATTTAAACATGACACACCAGTAATTGAACTGCAGGAGGACCTGGCTAATTCGTGGCGGTGATTAAGAGCCACTGCAGACTAGCAAATTTTACAAGCGAGTGAACATGCAATAAAAATCTTGCTCATTTGTTTTGACAAGTGTCACTTCACATTAAAGGTACACTCCACCATGAACTCCAGTCTGGGAGCACAACTCTATTCCCAACATGGCCCCTCATTAAGTCCCAGACTCAGCAAAATGTATTACCATGTGCTCAGACTGTAACTGGGAGAGCTGGGAAAGCTGCAGGGACAGGGAGGATGTCACCAAGGGAAGCCTGACAAGTGTCACATCCAAGGAAGCCATCTTCTTTTCAGATGATACACCCCTGTTGCTCTTTTCTCTTATTCCTTTGCTGTATTAGGGTTAAAACCAGAGTCAGGACCAGTGAAAAATCCTTCAGCAAATGTTATTATTCCCAGCAAGACCAAGACTTTCACAGAAGTGGCCCAATCCTTCTGGATTTATGAAACAATCCAGGAATGTTCTGCTGTGTTTCTCAGCTCCGAGCTACTTACACTGAAAAGGTTAATCCTGATGAAGGATGCTGCCTGCTTGCTGGCACACTGACTTCCCAGTCCCTGCCTCAAGACAACACTGCAGTTGCATCAGCATGGTCACCAAAGTCACCTTCAACTCTCAGGAAACACAAGCTCTGCAACCCACAGAAGGTTCACAAGATCACCCCAAGGGACACCCCCTCGGGACATCATGGTTGGTGATCCATTTGGTTATTTATTTACGTTCTTGCCTGAAAGTCCCCAGAGCTCTTCCCCCACCGGTGGAATTCCCATCATGAGGATTCTGGGGACTATTTCCAACTATGCGTGTAGGAAGTGACAATCGAACTAGTTCAAGCATTTGTGACTCAGCTGCAGGCTGGGACGATGCTGCGTGGCAAGATGCTCCTACTCAGTCAAAACAAGCAGGGAACCAGGAGCCAAGGAACTCACCCATCACGATGACAGCAGATGGGGGCACAGACAGAGCACTGGAGTTGAGATGGAAACACCTTCAACGAGGCCTACGCTCCTGTAGATTTTATTTTTCTATTTTAGGAGACTCTCCAGTTTCAAGAAACCAGGCTGGTGCCCCAAATTGTACCTGACAGTGAACACCTCCAAGGGTACTTCCACATGGGGCTGTTCACAGGCTGGCTGGGGAGAGGCACAGAGCAGCAGCCAAGCCCTCACACTCCAAATCTCTCTTAACAAGCGAGAGGAGCTTCAAAAAGCCAACTTGGTTTCCACTGAAAGGAAACTCATTCTATGCTCCTGCCTGAACAAATTGTACAGCTTTCCATCAGGCACTTTCATACCCGTGTACTCGACAACTTCAGAGATCATTTAAAAAGAAATATGTTACAGGAGCCCTGCCAACCACAAAAAGGTCTTGTGACTCAAAAAGATCAAATCTGAGAGGGGAAAAAATACTTAAACATTTCTACACAAACCATTTGAAGTCAAAAGTTCAAAAATTAGTATTTTTACATGCCTGCTCACAGGCAGATGCCCCGAGGTTATTTTCTCAGCCTCTATCTCCAGCTATCTCCTTGTAACACTCCGCCTTCCGTGCTGTATGCATCCAGGCAATTAACTTCAAAATTCTGCTACAGGCATGAAGAGCTTTGAAAATCAGCATCTTCAGACACAGCCATGACTGAGCAGGGTGGGGAAGGGTTCCCAAAGACACTCAGAGAGGTAAATATCTTCACTACACAACCAATGGCACCTCTGGGCTCCTGGATGAGGCCAGCACATGCTCCAGGAACAGCCCATCTGGTTTCACACTCATCCAGAACAACGTGGTTATGTCAGGCATACAAGAAAGTTGCTACAAGGAGGAATGAGGCTGAAATCCTGACTATTCCTCATAAGATGAGGCTGCCTAACAAGTTTAATTCCTTGGTCATACTTTAGAGCCCAAGCTGATAACCCTTCCCATCCCAAATCCCAGGCTGCCCTATTTTGCACCTTAAGTTTACAGGGCATGCAGCAACACTAAGTCTTGCAAAATATCCCAAATTGCTTGCAAAGGGAGGAAACGAAAACAGAGGCAGCCACCAGCAGGCTTAAGCCTGAGAACTCCCAGAAAAAAAACATAAATAGAGGATTAACCTTCGCTGGCAATTTAAGAATATCAGTAATTGAAAAAACAAAATCTCATTTTCAGCCTTTAACCCAGGAAGAATAAAAACGTGCTGCTTTTACAGTATTTTTGTGTCTCTGCCCACCTCAACCAGCCTTTTAAGCCAGAGCCTATGGCGAGGATCGTAAAAGAACCTTTCAGGGACCTTGAGGTGCCTTCAAGAGGAATCCATGGGTAGGGTGGAAGGTGCTGCACCTCAGGCAGGGTTTGCTGTGCTGGTCAATCCTGCCAAGCACGGAACCAGCAGGGCAAGAGGCCACGGACCGGCGTTGGCCCTTCCGCAGCAGACACAGCCCAGGCTTTAAAGTTTTGTCCTCGCTCCAAGCTCCCCATGAATTGCAAATCCTCAGGTTGCCACAGAAACTCTCCGGGTGCCACGCAGCCATCAGGAAGCATCACGGTCATCTTTTCCATCTTGTTTGCTTTGCATCAGAGCACTTTAAACTCCCTGTGGCATTGGTGCTCCGCAGAACGATTCCCTCCACGCAGTTATTCCTGTGCAGTGTCCAAGCCGCAGTGATTAATCATTCCTGCTTCCTCGGCTGACATATCGAGGTGGGGAAACGACATCCTAAATGAGCAGAGCTGATTACCTGGGAAAGCAATTCTTCAAGATAGCACAGCTAACTAATAGCTCCATCTGCTACAAAAACACATTCCTGAGCCCCAGAGTGGTGGCAGGGTACAGCCAACAATTTCGTCGCAGCTGCCAGGTTTGAAATTGTTTGTCACAAGTTGCCACAAAAATGTGGGGAGCATCTCGTCCTCCCTGTCCCTGTCACCTCGGAGAGGGGAATCTCAATCAGAAGGGCTACAGAGACTTGTGACAGGGATGCTGAAGGTGAGATCTGGACTGCAAAAACACCTTGATATTAAATCAGACCTTCCAGGAGATCCCCATCTCACCAGTGAGCTGCCAATGGGCCCCAGGGACACTCCACATGTCAATTTTATTTATTTAAGTTGATACTTTATTTTGCAACTCTGTCCCTTCAAAGCCACTTGAGCTGCCATAGGCCCCCAGCAGAGTTTACACATCAATTTTGTTTGTTTTTTTAAGGATGTGGACAACCTCCCTTTGCATCTTTGTTACAGATAAGGGAATTTCAGAAAGATGAAGCACTTCTGGCACCACTTTCACTGTCACTCTCACACAATGTGCTGTTCAGGATTTGGTCAAACATTTCTGAAGACTTTTCCCTAGGATCATAATAGGGATTTCTCCTCTTCCTATTCCCCTCAGCCCCTCCTGAAATCACAGCTTTAGGTATATTCAAATGACTTCAGAAGCTAAAGCTTTAAGAACGAGAGTTATTGGGGAACTCCAGCTACCTGTAATCCACCTTCATCCATCTTCCTTCCTTATTCAAGGCTCTTGGGAAAAGCTTTGCCACAAATTAAGCTACGGTTGGAGGTTTGCTGATCAAGGCAGGCACAGACCAAACTTTCCCAGGAGACACAGCTGCCCCTGTTGCAACAGCGGGGGGTTTCGCTGGCTTATTTTTAAGACTATTAAGCTATTTCTGGGGGGGGAAAAGCCATTAAAGAATGGCATCAGATTTAAAGGCAACAAGCTGGTCTTGGAAAGCCAGGTTTAGCATCTCTGTTTGGATAACACACTGAATTCTATCCTGAGACAACCTTGGTTAAAACAGGCAAGTCACATTTAATGTTAATGCTCCAGCAAAGCTGTTTGTACTGGCATACTGTCTCACCTGCTCACATCCCTGAAAACCTCCCAAATATTCTCGTATTTTAACACTCTGAACCACTCTGGCTTCACCAGCACATCCTCAGCTCTTCACCACATCCATTTCCCTGATAGCCCTGCCATGCTCCCATCATGTGTCAGCAAAAGCCAGGAGCTCTAAATTAGGATCGTTGGAGTGATTTGCTGGCTGTGGTTGATTTATCCCATTTGTGAAATAAGTAAATTACCGTGGTATCCAGAAGAATGATAGAAGTTCAATCACTTAAGAAATTAGCCCATCAAACAGATCCACGTGATCTCAATCTTGGATTTGCAACCTGATTTAATAGCCTTGTTGTGCTGGTTGCTCACTTTCAAACCAGAACTGAAGGGTTATACACTTGTGTAATTAATACAAGAAAACAGTACAGGCAAAAGCATTTTCCTAAAAATTGCTTTTACCTAAACAAATCTGTCGTATTTCCCTCTGCCTTGGAAGGAGGGAGAAAAATGCCTCCAGAGCAGAGACTTCATAATTTCATTCAAAAGTCACCACTCATGTGTTGTGCTGTTGACAGCTAATTAAGTTCTCCCAAGGTAAAATAAATGTAATGTTTTAAAGTTGCTTCCTTGCTTTAAAAAAAAAAATCTTGACTGATATTTCACTCACTTATTATTAATCAAGGGAAAACAATGAAACAGGGAATTTGAATTGGCTTCAGCCAGAATCCCAGCACCTTCTTCATCCTGTAAGTAGGTCACTAATCAGGTCTGGGTTTAATTTTGCTCAATTCTGTTTCCTGGCACTGACAACGATCACCCTGGACACAAGTCCTGACTCGGCAGCTTTGGTGATTAGACAATAAACTCCGTTTTGCTTTGTAAGGGCAAAAGATGTGGGAGGCTGAGCAAACGAGACAGCAACACTGAGATATTGCACCCACACTTCCAATGGTTTTGGAACCCTATTTAAAGGGGATTTGAGAAAAAGCCTTAGGTTTGTGCTGTTCCAAAGGATAATGAAACCCTTCCTGCAAAGCCCCGGCACACAGAGGGTGTTCCAAGCACAGTGACCGTGGTGAGACAGTCACTTAGAGCCACCTCCAGTGGATTGCAACACTCCCCCCGAAGCCAAGGCAAAATCTGCTCCCACAAGTTCACCACAATAAATATGCCCACTTGGAGAGGCTCCTTTATTCCTCTGACCAGCACTGTACCACTCCTGCCTCACACATGGGGCAGCACAGAAGAGCAGCTAAGAGAAGAGGTCAGAGTAGACTAAACTAATGATTCAAACAAATAAACTATTCAAGCCAAAACCATCGGACACCTGAAAGCAGCTCTCAAAGCATCATCAATCAGCTGTATCCGCTGGGCTGTTTTTAAAAACAGCAAGGAGAGGATCCATGGAGCCACATCCCGCTGTGATGAGCGCCAGGGTGTTATCACGACGGCAGCAAAAGTGCCTTTTCTTCATCCCCTGAAAGCCCGTGCAGATAATATTTCAGCAGTAATAGTGCATCACTCCCCGCGGCACCGACACACACGGAATGTGCCAGGAGCAGTGCCAGGAGCCCAAGGGCTGCTCTCAGGGGCTCTGCTCAGGTGAGCAGCACCTCCCAGCACAGCTCCACATCGATCCAGCTCTGCCCAGCCAGCTAAATCACTCCAAGGGCAAGCCCTGCTGAGTTATGGGGCCATTTCTCCTCCTGCCTGGCCGAGAGCAGCTCGCCATAAAGCAACCCAAGCCAAGGTAACACAAGCCTGGGGGTGGAACGAAGCATGTGACAGGGACAAAGTAAGACAGGAGCAGGCTGGGGCTCCTGCTCTACAGAAAATGAGCCATGTGGCACCTCACGGTCATGAGGGTTCAGGTGACAGGAGCCCCCAACACAGCCCACCCCCTGCTCTCTCCCCAAGCAACCTCATCTTTCAAACTTGCAAGGGTAAATCCAAGTGAGGAAAAGACACAGGGCAGCTTTGCCAGGGTGCACGCTGCAAAACCTCCTGCAAACAGAAATAAACGTGTTGACTTTGCCAAACCAAGGGAACTTCATGTCCTCTTTGTGGTGAGTTATTCCAAGATGGTTTTCGCACAAGGCTGCCAAGGGGAATGTGAGGTTTGTGGGCTGCGTGGCAGGAGGGTTTTTGGGTGGCTGGTGGAAGGGATTGGGCTGGAGGTTGTTTTTGAAGTTCTCTGATTTGCTCAGATTTCCCCTGAAGTGACCTACAAAAGCAAAGGGGAAGGGAAGAACTTGTGCTTATTTTCTCTAGTTTACTGCTGTCAAAGACACCTTAAAAGCTGTCAGAGATATTTTTCCTCTCGTTTTCTCCCTCCGTGTTGTAAATTCAGGTCAGGCCTGCATTTGAAGTTTATCAAAAGGCAAACTGGAGAAACTGCCTTCTCTGAAAAAGCAACAGGGGCTGTGTTTGATGTCCCAGGGGCTGCTCTGGCAGCATTGCCACCAGGAGGGTCCATTGTCCCAGCTCAGCTGAAACAACAGGATCCAGAGATCTGATCCAGCTCTTAAATAGGGACAAACCGCAGGCAGCGAGAATGCAACCCCCTATTCCAAATTCAAGCTGCCTGTGAGGATCAGACAGACATGAGCTGCGGGCTCAGCAGCTTCCCATTGGCACTGAATGCATTGGGAATGCTGCAGGACACCCTGGGCAGAGCAGCTCTGCTGAGGTCTGGCATTCCTTGCATTCCAAGGACAAATCCCAGGGGATAACACCAGTCTCCCACCAAAATCAGACACAAAGCAAGGACAAACCCACTCACTTCCACAAGAAAGGCACAAAATTGGGACATGGACCATTCTGGTATGAGTGTTCCAACTCTCCCAAGTCCTGGCTGCCAGGAATCTCACGGCCCCACAACCAGGAATCTCAGCTGGGTTGGCTCAATGATGTGCAGAGGACACTCCAAGCTGCCTTTCATGTTTTCTCCTGTGTGTTGGGGACAGAGGATGAGGGAATTCTATAACCTGAAAATACTCAATTATTTTAATAGGATTACATTGGAGATTGACAATATTTAGAACAGTCCCTGGAATTTATTACCCTGCTAGCACTCCAGATAAGTAATTTGAATGCAAAGATCTCTTAAACTTAAGTAACTAACTGGCAAAGAACCAATTCCCACCCTCCATGGTTTTAGGCACAACACTAAGTTTTGGAAATGAGCTCCTGAACTCAGCAGCAAAATTCTTCAGACAATCTCACACCCCAAACCTTTCCCAGAGATCTCTTCTAATGACGTTTTTGCACACAAACACAAGGGCAGAGGAGCTAAAACCCACAGATTAATCCTCCCTCTTTAAACATTTCACATTATGAGCAAACCAAGTCATACATGAATGGAATGTGGAGTCCAAAATGACACAGACTAATGTAGCTTTTCTGCACAAGGAACACGATGCAACACAAAATGGCAGGACATTTAAACTTAGAACTGGCATTTTGGAGAGACACAATCATTTCTGTGAAGCCCCAAAAGAATTATTGGCTATAAGGGGGTGGCATGCCCTGGGGGGCTGATTTAAGTGTCCCCTGCTGCATTTCCCACCGCCAGGACTGGATCACACGCCTGGGGAGGACAAACCAGCACCACTGCCCATCACAGCACTGGGAAGGGGCTGCAGAGGTGTGCAGTGACAAAGTGGCCCTGGGAGGGGACATGGTGCTGCACCACCCCAGTAGCAGCCTTGCTGCCTTCCCCAAAACCTGTGCAGGCTCGCAGGAAGCACCCGACACACACAGCACAGGTTATTTACTTGGGGGGAGGGAATTAATAAAAGAGTCATAACTGGTATTTACATAAAGCTTGACATACTCAAAGCCCTGTGCAAACATTAATCCTTAACAGCCCTCAGAGGAAGGTCAGAATTATCCTCTCTCTGCATCAAGGAAATCTCTGACAACTGTGCTGGCGGCAGCTCTGGTTGCTCCAGCTCACCAGCCCCAGGTGTGCCACCACCTCACCTGAGCAGCTCCCCTCAGACATCCCCATGTCAGAGAGACCCCTCCAAGTGGGGAAACCATCCCATTAGCCATGAATGACTCCCTGGAAACAGCCACCACCCCTGTCTGAACCACTTGGGTCTGGGTCTGCAGGAAAGGAGGGGGTTTCTTCCTCCTAAGGCAGGATGGAGTCAGAGGAAGGGGATCCATGCAAGTGGAAGAGAACAGCACATTTCCAGGAAACTGAAGTTGGCTTCTCTTTGGAGCCAGGCAGAGCACCCATCACATCCTCTACCATCAGCCCCAGCCACAAAATCCAGAGGAATTGCACTGGACAGAGCGGCTGGGGAGAAAGAAGTGCCATAGTGGAAAGTTTGTCACTTTTGTCACAGCAATTTACCTTCAACTTTTGGGGTGAAAACCCTCTGTGAGACAGGCCAGGTCTGATCTGAGGGATCCACTGCAGAACTGGCAATTAAAGCAGGTCAAGGCTCCACAGCAGTGGCCAGCCCCACTCGTCCCTTCACAGCTCCCACTGCAGGACAGGTCCCCACAGCCCTGTGGACATCACATTACTCTCCCTAAAGTGGAGCCAGATGGGCAAGCACAAGGAGCTGTACATGGAAATGCTGCTGCCCAACAACCTCCAGGGGCAAACAAAGGGTTACACAAGCCAGCAGACATCAGGAAGTCAAATGAGGAGGAAAGGAAGGTGCCTGGGGTAAAAGCACTGAAAAATCTAAGGCAGAGTTCAGCCAGAGCTCCCAGAGCCTGTCCAGAGCACACAGTCCTGTGCTGCTGTCAGCAGGTATCTGTAAAGCCCCTGAGCAGTGTCTCAGGATGCTGTGGGCTGGTGATCCTCACTGGAGTAAATACACCTCAGGACTCCACAGTTCCCAGCTTTTCAATCAGGAAACTGTCCAAACATGCCAGCAGGCATCGATGTTCCTTCCTGCCCCCAGTCCTGGCCAGTGCCCAGACAGCACCTTACCCAAGCCCCACTCCAGCAGGAAAATGCCTGAGCAATGCAGCAGCATCCTGGCTGACAGCTGCTCCTGAAGCCTTTGCTGAGCTTTTTCCCTTGAAATTCAACTTCCTGGCACCCCAGGGTGCGAGATACAACTCAGATAGAGGAAAGCAGGCGCCCCTTCCAAAGGCTGACACACTTCTGAAAAGGCAATTTAATGCTCGCTTTGTGTTCAAGCTGGGGGAACCAAACAGAGGAGAAGGAACATGTACAGGCATTATCCTGCTGGACGGCCACCAAAAAGGTAATTAAAAACCTCCCCCTGAACAGGTGGGTCAACAAAACCAGCATTAATGCCTTGGATTGCCAGGGAAATGTCTCTGTCCCAGGAAGCCCCTGGGATCTGAAAGCACATTTCTGTTCTCTGACACCTGGCCCATGAAGAAATGGTTATTGATCCACTGGGAGCCTCCAATGGGGCCAAAGGGGTCGGATGGGGCAGGGAAAGAGCAGTCCAGGTGTGCTGGCAATAGGGGCAGTGCACTGCAGAGCTCACCTTGCCAGCCCTGTGGAGCCCCAGGCCAATGCACACCCCGTTATTTGGCCAGCAGAGAATCCACAGAGTCTCCCCAAGTCTTGTTTGGGCAGGAGAAGATCCACACAGCCTCCCTAGGTCGTGTTTAGCCAGTACAGGATCCATACAGCCTCCCTAGGTCATGTTTAGCCAGTACAGGATCCACACAGGATATGGCAGTGCTGACCCAGAGCAGGAGTGAAAAGATTGGGATGCTCCTGGAGCCCTAAATTGAAGCTGGAAGGATTCTATTCAACAGAACACAAGCTGTACTCTAAGAAAATAACAAACTGGGTGGGTAATGCAAGAACTCCTCACCCAGGGAACAGAAACATCCACCTCAAGTCCGACTTTGCAGTCCCAGCACAATGAGCACCTTGATTTATGGTGTTGCCAGTGCCATTACAACAGCGAGCTCGGAAGGAAAAGGTCCATTAAAAGATTGCTTTTAGTATGAAATTTCACCGGAGATACATTTTCTCTTGTCAAGGGCACCAAATTGTCCACGTAATTTCAGACCTCTGTAGTAAACATCCTAAAAATACAGACTTTTGCAGCAAATCACATTATCTTGAACGGGGTTTGCAGAATTCCTTTCCTCCCCTGGCTCAGGCTGGAGCTGGAAAGCCACTCCACAGCCAGCAAGCTCTGCCCTGGCCCCAGCAATCCGCACACACCTGCTGAAATCCCATTGAGCAATTTTACAGCACACACCTCTCCAGAAAGGCAGGTTTAAAACTAATAGTTGGAAAACTCAGAAATACAAAAACTGCCAGCAAAGATAAGCACATGCAAAGGCTGCCAAGGAAAGGCACTGGATCCCCCGAAAAAAGAGGATTGTCAAAACTAAATTAGAAGTTATCTAATAGCTCTGATCCTATCTCAGAAATAAAGATAATCTCTTTCAGCTCCCTTTCCATGATCTTGGGTGCTCATGCCGGGAAGAATCTGATTTCTTCAGATGGGGTTTTTAAAAGGCAGAGGTGTATTTTGTTCCCAAAATGCTGCCTTGAAAGCTCATCCAGTTTTGAAAGCAAGTTTATAGCTGACATTAACCTTGCAAGTGTTTTGCTATTCTTTTTCTACCATTTTTGGAGGGGCCAAATTTGTCACAAGATCACTTCTGGAAACAAAACACATCCCAGTCTCCAGTTTCCTCTGGAGGAACTGCCTTCATCAAGTGGAGCATCTGCACCATGTCAAGAGCAGCAAGAAAGGACACACACCCTGCCAGCCCATCAGGCAGCAATAGGCACCTTTCAGGTTCAGGTGTATTTACATGCATGTTCTCCTATTAATCTGCTATAGATACAGAGAAACTTGGAGGCTGTTCCCCCAGATTAGGAAGGTCATAAAGAAACACATATAAAGCACAAGGAAACATTCCCAGCAAAACCAAAAGGCTTCTCACCAAAACCTTCAATCACATCCAAGTAAAGCCCAGGCCAAGAACAGACTGTCAACTCTCCCAAGGTAACCCAGCTCCCCTCAAACGACCTTTACAAATGTCAAATCATCCACGACTCACTGCGCTGCTTTTCACTAGAAGCGAAGCCAGCGGCTCGGAAATCCTACATCTTCACATGATGCAGGAATTCTGTCCCCCATGACAGGGGTAAGAACACTCTGGACTCATCACTCTGTTAAATATTACTGCAACCTAAGGCCATGATCATCATCACTTTTAAAGGAAAATACCAGGAGCAACTGGCAAAGCTTGATAATGCCTAAGCCTCTGGATGGTGCATTAATGCCCTCGATGAGGTGGAGGCTCTGCCAGCCCAGAAACAGCACAGCTCACCAGCCCGCCAACCAGGAATGGTGCAACCAGCCCATCAAGCAATAATCCAGTAAGTAAAACAAGAAGAGCAACACAATGTCATTTCCCTTCAACGTTTACGGTTCAGAGGAGAGTTTGCCTTACTTGAGGCTACAAATATTGCAGTGGAGAGCATCAAACACATCCACTGCCAACTCGTAGAGAGCCATAGACTGCTCCACACACCAGGCCCAAGATTTACTTAACACTTGGATCTGCTGTGAGTGAAGTCAACAAGCAAAGCGTCAAACAGTCCAAGGCAGGAGCCTTATGAAAAATACCTGCATAGAAATGCACATATATTAAGGCTACAGACCACTGGGTAGCTGCCAAAAATGATGGAATACAGTATGGTTTACTTATTTATTTTTAATGGCTCTGACATTCTGCCTGAAAAATGGGTCCTGGAGCTACATAATTGGGGATAAAAATTAAGCGACAGTTGCCATTTGTCACTGGGGAAGGTGATCACACACATCACTCACAGGATCACATCTGATCCCCAGGTCCCTCCTGACAGAGAACGAAGGGGCTCTGCAGAACCAACACCCAAACTGCAGTTCCAACACAGCACTGAAGTATTTAATGCAAATGTGTTTATTAAATAAAGAGAGATCGCTCTCTGTGTTTTGTTTTCCACTCCTAACATCACCTGAACATGTTTCAGTCACAGGCTCCACCCTGACCATGAGCTTTCTCAGAAGGCACCACAATAGTGTCTCACATTTAATGTCATTCAATGGTTTTACTGTATCACAGAATGAGGAATGGTTTGGGTTGGAAGAAACCCTAAAGCTCATCTTGTTCCAACCCTTCTGCCTTGGGTAAGAACACCTTCCACTAGACAAGGTTGCTCCAAGCCCCATCCAACCTGGCCTTGAACACTTTCAGGGATGTCCTTGCTCTCACCCCTTTTTTAATGTGGTCAGTAGGGGAAAAGTACATTTTAAAACCAGAACAAGCTCCTCCAGGCACCATCATTACACCAACATCAGTAACAACCTTAAATCCTCATCTCCAGAAGTGCTGCCAAGCAGGTGGCAGTGAAAAGGTACCCTATTTAATCGTTGTCCCCCTACACCATACTGGGTGTGGGAAGTTTCTCCTGTACCTTCCTTCCTTCCCTGACCTCATGGCAATGCCAGAAAATAGAAGCCAAATCAATTCCCAGAGCCTGATAAAAGGCCAGCCCTGTTATCCAGAGCAGTGATGTGAACCTGTCACTCCCATCACTTCAGCTCAGCTCTAAGTAAGACACGCCACAAAGGAGGACAGTTTAACACCATTTAACATGTAAACCAGTTTTCAGGAAACTAGAGCAAACAGAGAGGAAGAAAAACAGGTTTTATTTACAGATTTCCTGACGCTATGAAGGCACATTTTCATTTCATTCCCACACAGGCAGCTCTCCACTGGGAAGTTCTGCCTTCATCTCCTCATTCACTTCTGTCGGTGCTCTCAAAGGAGGCAAGAAGTGTGTTCCATCCTTACGCTTCTTTCCAATCACAAAGCAGCCCAAAATAAACACGAGAAGACTCTGAACCACTAAATATTTTTAAGTACTTGACACCCAGTTCCCTCAGAGAACTGCACAGATTGCACATTCACAGAATGCTGGGATTCTTCGCACATTTTCCAGGCCATGTTTCCCGGAATTTACACAGTTTCTTCCAAAATATTGTGCAATATATTATACCACCAGAATACTCAACTGCTTGGCTGGACACACAAAAAGATTTGCTCATTTTCTCCTTTCAGTTTGTTTCAGGTGATGTTTCTATATATGATTTTTTCAGTGAAACCAACAATACAGTAAAATAATTCCCTAAATCCCCTGAAGAATTTGAACTATCATTCGTTTTGCAGCGAGCAACAACTCTAGAAAATTTCTTCTAGGAGGCAACTGGAAGCAAGTCCAATAAGTTGAAAGTCAACTTAATTCTTCCAAATTCAACTATCAGAGAGCCCCAGCCTCACTGGGGAGAGGGAAAATCATATATATATATTTATATAGATATATATATATACACACACAGATATATGTCCCTGCCCTCTTGCTCCTGTTCCAAAGGGCACCATTTGAACCCCAAGGACCCCAGGTAAGGTGGACAGTGCCACCAGCCACGCAGCATCAGTGCAGTTATGACCACAGAGCTATTTTGGTTTTATGCACAGAGTTTACTACAACCTTATAAAAGAAGGATTTCCAGAAGGCAAATGGACCGACGTCTCAAAATAGAGTGTTTACATTAACGCTTGGCAAGCAGAGCCTGCAAACAGAGATGAATAGAGATAAGCTATAAAAAACACCGTGGACATTTACTTGCTGGAATAGGAGCTTGTAATCCAATTTCAAGTCCTTCTGCCAAGTGTTACACACAGCATCTTTGTGTGTGACGATTTCTGCCCACCGCCCCTCAGCGAGGATCAGCCAACAAGAAGAACCAGCAATTCCAGCAGAACGCTCCATTAAAGAGCCGTTTGGATGGGAAGTTACGACCTGGGTATATCCAAACTCACTGCCCCTCCATTTGTGGAAGCATTAAAAGATTGGGAAAGGACAATAAATGCTGCCTGAGGGGCACGAGGGAGGCCGGAATGAGGGTGGAAAAACAAACCTTTCCGCACCTTTCTGTTGTTAATGGGGAACAAACAGGCTTTGCCTGTGTTTGGAGGCTCACGAGAGCCCTGTGGATGGAATTACTGCCTTGTAATTAAACGTGTCTGTTTGTTCCACACACAATACACAAAGTCACATAAAACACACCAATTTGAGCCAGCTCTCCCTGGATAAACCACGGCAGGATCATTTTGGACCACTGGGCACAAGCCCACAGCCCTCTGCCATCACACCAGAGCAAAGACAACCCAGCTCCAAGTGCCAGCTCCATCTTCCAGAACTTCATACTTCTGAAAACTCCTTTTAACAGCCCTGATTACACTGGGTTTGGTGTTTTTAATGCATTAAGTTTTATTTTTAAAGCTTCTAGTATCACCTGATATCCGTGAAGAAGAATTCTTCTGCTGGATTTTAGTTTGACACAACACAGCAAAGATCCCTAATTCAGTTAATCGCTCATCACATAAACAAAGAAACCTCTTGAGAACCAGAGAGCAACAGGCACATGTATTTGCAATGCATAAGAGGATATTTTTTTTTTAAATGGTAACAATGCAATCTATTCAGTGTGAAGAGTCTGGGAGGCCAATTAAATACTTTGGGTTCCATAATTATAATTGCAGTAATGAATAGGAAGGAGCATTACTGCTTGCACAATGCAGTTCCTCCTCAAGTCAATGATTCACTCCTTGTCTGCTTTCAACTAACCTTTTGTGTCTCTTCATATCAGATCTTGCAGATTACTTTGACTGGAATAAAAATATCCCCAAATATCTCAGGTAATGTAATACATTTGGCATCCCCCAACTATGCCTACACGCAGCCTACAGAAGGGATTGTGCACTAAATGGATAACATTAGTGTTGATTAATTAATGAAAATCCAGCAAAGTTCAGACCCATGACAACAGGGAAAAGCTGAAACCTGATTGCCTGGAGGGTTTTGAGGTTTTTCTTCCCCTCTAAAGTAGCTCTTCCTGATGGCCCCTCACCTGGAAAGCTGCTTTGGTGAAGGATTCCTCTCCCTCATTTTCTTCCAGCAGCAGCTTTTATTCTCCATGTGCCTGCAGAGAACACCCTCGGGAAATTGAGGACTTACTCCCAGGGAAGTTAACCCCAAACTGCTCCATTTCCACTCAGAAAAGTGAGTATATTTTGGTTGGTTGGTTATTTTGCCAAATATTCTTAGGGCTCCCTCAAACTTGATGCCCACTGTACTTTGCTGAACTTTGAGAATGAATCACCTGACAGGAATCCCTTCTGAGAATTTCCAAACACACCAGAGCTGAGGTAGATTTTTGCCCAAATAATTACCACCTTTGGTAAAACTTCTGCACAAATTCTCATGGAAAGCAAAAGCTTTTTTTCCCTGAAGGAGAAAGGGTTAATGCTGGGCCAGAGCTGCACAGGCACCAATTGCCCCCCTTGCCTTGAGGAAATGAAAATAGGCGATTTAAGTAAATCCAGCTGCATGAATTCAAAACTTCAGCATGTAAGACAGCAAAGCAACATCCTTCATAGATGCAGAGAAAGGGAAAAGTTAATTTTATTGATGGAAGACCCAAAAAAAAGGCAGATACTAATCTGGGCAAGTGAAAAATCTCCTGCAAAGTACAACAAAGGGGATCTGGAGTGCCAGGCACTGCAGGGATTTATTACAAACCTGAGGAGACAACAAAACACAACCCCCTCCTTGGGGTTAAATCAAGGTGCTTTTGGACTGTCACTGCTCATCAAAAGTGACTGAGGATTCAATCACCTTTACAACAAAGACCATGTGCGTCCCTGTAGACTTTGGTCAGGTAACACCATATGAAACAGTCCTTTAGAGAACCTTCTGAACACACTGCCTGCCTCCAGAAACCCACCTGGGCACCCTGCCCACCTGGGACACATCCTCAGTCACCCAGAGCTGCCCTTGGTTTACTCCTCTCCGGTACTGTTCAGAAAAACAGATTCAGACTAGTTGAAGACACCTCAGAGGCCAAAAGGAGCTCTGCAAGATCACTAATTACATACTTACTGACTTCTAATGAAGGCAACTCACAGAATCTGTCATCAGGACTGTTATGAGACTTATCAAGAGCCACAAGCAGCCCCACGTCTGCCTGTAATTAATACAGACCTGTAAAACCCAGCATTGCTGCAATCAGGTCCGAGCACACACGGCCACGTTAGTTGACATCTCCCGTTGACTGAATTAGAGCATCTTCTAATGAGGCTCGCTTCAAAATCATTTTACATCCATTTGCTCATGTCAGCATCAATGTATTCAGCATTATCTACCAATTAGTAAACCGGAAAACATTCTTTAGATAATCTAAAATCTCGCTAAAATATTCAACGTGTCATTCATTTACTACAAACTGCCCTATAAAAACAAATTACTGGAACCAGCTGTCACAAAGCAACAAGTGTCTCAGGACAGAGTGGTTTTTAAATCAAGGGCTTTCCAGGACATGTATGAGGTGCTGGTGTTCTGTCTTCACCTCCAGCAGAATTAATCACTTCCAAAGCTCCCTGTGTCCCCATGGGGTGGGTGAAGCCACTACAGGCACTGATACCACCACTCCATTCTGGAGCTCAGAAGGCCACCACAGGGGTCAGGGGTGAGGGCTGGGAAGGGGTTCACGCTTTGGAAGGATCCAGTGTCTGCCTGGGATTTCACCTTCTGGCTCCTCAGACTAGACCAGTGCCAAGGATGAAGGAGGCACGACCCAAACCAGGCACCTCCTCAGTCTGCAGCGAGGGATGAACTTCCTCACCTTTCCAGGCTTGTGCAGGATTGACAGACTCAGCGATGGGAAGGTGTTTTCCACTAGATGAGGCTGGCAGGGATCTCGAGCAGCTCTCCACGTGCAAGCCAAGCCTGGTGAGCAGTGCCAGGGCTGCAGCTCAGGTAGGGCACATTGCCAGCCCTGCACCAGCGCCAGCCCAGCCTGGGACTGCTCTAGGATTCCCAACCCAGGAAACACCAGCAACAGCCTCCAGGCAAGCTCACCCAGCACTGGGACAGTCCACAGCCTCGGCAGGGCGAGGATCACTCCCTGCCACACCATCACACTCCTCCACTGTCAAAGCCACCTCCCAAATCTCCCAGCTCACCAGGTCCCAGTGGGGCTGTATGTGAGGAAGAGGACTCTGCATGCCTTGGCAAACACAGGGCAAAAGCTTTTTTATTGATAAGCAAACCTCTGTGTTTTTCCCTAAGTTTTGCAGGCATAGGAAGGGTTGTTTGGAGGGTGGCTGGTTGGTTTTTTTAATCTCTGGAGCATAGCAGAGCAGTAAATCTTGCATTATGCTCTGAAGACTGTCAGGTTTGGGCTTCATTTTGGTCTCCCATTAGACTCCTGAAGCAATGAATCTTCCATCACTGAGGCCATTACCAACTCAGTTTTCCTTCATTTTGGACTGCTTCATCCCTGATTGTGTTATAAAACTTATCTCCCACCCCCTTAACTGCAAAGAGATCAGCAGATCTACAGATTTCCTCTGCCAGGGGAGGTTTAGGTTGGATTTGGGGAAAATTCCTTCCTTAGAAGGGCAGTCCAGGGCAGTGGTCACCATCCCCAGAGGGATTTAAAAGCTGTGTAGATGTGGCACCCAGGGGACGGGGTTAATGGTTTGACTCAATGATCTTAGAGGGCTTTTCCAACCTAAACGATTCTCTGATTCTAAATTACCATATGCAAATTGCGATCATTTAAAGGCATTTATAAAAATCAAGTAAAACAGCCCATGAATATTGAAAAATGCTTAAGTGCGAAGTTAAACGACAATTTTCAAAACACACCAAGGAAATCTGACCGCAACCAACCAGTCCCATGAAATACCGTATCTATCATCAACTTTTTAATTACCAATTGATCAACATGTAGACAGTGTAATAGCTTTCAGCTTTTAATTACTGAACTATCAAAATTCCAACCAAAAAAGGAACCTCCAGAGATGAAACTGTAATGCTTGATTATTCACTGCTACATAATGAATGATTTGTTTTTAAACAAGATGTCAAGTTCCTCATGTAATCCATCTGGATGTGTGACTCTGCAAAGCTCACACTGCCCATACTAAATACTTGGGGCTCCTTTTCTCCCTTCCCTCCTGACCCCACCAGCAAAGGGTTTTTGGGGATTTTCCCCCCTTAAGGCAAAACAGTCCTGAATCAAGGGGCTGACAGGCAAACAAGCTGCCAAACCACGCTGCGAATCCAGACACGCCGTTCCAGCTCCCTCCAAAGGGACAGGATTTGCCTGGGAGGGAGCAGATACTCCTTCCAACTTGCCTGTAGTCCCAAGGAAGCAGCTCTAAACCGAGAAACACATCCAGGGAGTGGTGGGCATGGAAGTGCTGCCTCTCATTTCGCACGTACGGCACCGTCAGAGGCACCGATGCTGCAGGATCTGGGATGCAGCTCCCAGGTTTTCTTCCCACAGCCTAAACCAGGCGAGCGCTGCGAGGATTTAAGTGCTGGCATTACACAGAGAAGTACATCGGGGCAAGGGGGGAGGCTTTTTGTCTCTGCCCTAAATTCAGCATCGAGCTGAATTTCGCATCCACGCATCCCATCCACGCACTAACACAAACCTCCCGTGTGTTTTTATGCTAATAACCATTCCCACCTCAAAACCCCGAAACAGCCCCCTGCAAATTTCTGTGTCCACGGGAAATGCACAAGATCCAGGGGTTTTCAGCAACATGACGATGTGCCTTGAGGTCACAGAGCCCTCCACAGCCCTCACTCCCCAGAGAGGATTCTGCTAAATCCAGGCTTTTTGTGTTTAGAGACATTTGCCAGAAACATTCCTCTGCAAATTCAGGGATCTGAGTACGGATCTAAACCATTCTGGAAATAAGAGTGTTAAATAAGAGTGGTTGAAGCAGAACCCATCAGTCAATTAAAAACAAAACAACCAGCAAATAACATATTTGTTCCTTCAGCCCAGTGGCAGCAATAAACATCCCTCAGCCTGAGCCCCTGGTGTATAACCCTTCAGATATTCCCTGTGCATATCATCCCTGAATAGTTATTCCACAGAACGGCATCTGTTCCCACAAAAAAACAAGGAAAAGGAGCCTTTTATTTTCCCTTCGTCACAGCCTCGGAGCCCCAGTTGCTGCCAGCCAAACCCGACAAGACTTCCCCTATAAAATCACCCACTCCAGCCACATCTGGGCTTTGATTTCCACACGGAAACCACAAGCTCCTTCCTCACACTTCCCTTGGGAAGCTGCTCGCACGCCGAGCTTGTACAGATTTCCACATAAGAAATTCAGTAATCAGTCCAGGAGCTGTAAGCACTTATGACAACAATATCTATCAACACTTACCATATTTACAACTAAATCATGTAAATACCAGGCAGCTCTCCTCTGCATGCTGATAATCCGGACAAATGAAGGCTGAAAAAAAATACTCCAGGAAGAGACCAGACAAACAAAACCACGTTGGGTGGGAAACAAGCACCGATGGCACTCCAAGATCACTGTCAGCACTGAGGGGCTGATGGCACAGCAAGGGGAGCACCCAGGACCACCCTGCCTGGTACAACCACACGAGCCCTCAGTCATGCACAACAGCTTCTCGTGCTTGGCTTTGTATATTTTCGTAAACATTCGTGTATTTTGTAAATATTTCATATATAGGATCCCTAATATTTCCCAGGAAAACAGAAACAAGCTGCTTCAATACCTACTCAGAGCTCTTCCCTCTCCATCTGCCTTTGAATACCTTATAAATCCTAGGAACCAATTTAAAATGAAAAGATCCCAATTTCAGAGAGGCTTTTCTCCACCCCCCCCTCAAGATGGACCCTTTTTATTACATTCATTAAACCAACAAAAATGACTCGTCAGCTGGTTCACTCAAACAGTTTCCACAGCAGTTTAGGCAAGTGCTTTCCCAGACCTTTATAGGAGAAAAGTGATTCCATATGTAATTGGATTTTTTGGCACAACGAAAATACCAAGTTATTAAAACTCTCACACAGCTTTGGATTGTGTCTTTAATGGACATCGGAGTCCTTGACACTACAAACTTGTTTTAGGTAAAGAAACAAGGAGCTGCATTTCCAAAGGTTTCCCAGAGGATTCAGGAACAGTCTGCAATGCAAGGTTTGCCCTTTGGGCAGTGAAATCCAGAAGCAGGGAATGATCCCACTTTTCCTCCAACATCCTCCAGTCTGTGCACACTCACCAACATCCCCATTAATTCTGACACAAAATCCCTTCATCCCTGAGAATCCTTTCACCCACTGGATTGGCCACACTGCTGGATTTTCCCCGGGAAGAGGCAGATGACCAGGCTGAAAATAGCTTACTAATCCTAATTTATTTACTGCAGAATCATTTCATCCACTCTCTACTTTCAGACAGGATTTATACGCCCCCACAGACCCCCATCTCCCATGGAGAACTATTTTTGTTCCCTTATCCTGCCTTGTCCTTAAACACAAAGAAATCAGATTTTGGGGGGTGCAGTGCATGGGGGGAAGGAGAGGAGGACACAGTGACTTGTCAAAGAGTCAGTCTGTAGGAACCACTGAAATCACATTTAATGGGACTCTTGCTAAATACTACCTCCCCTTTCCCAAACAGGAACAAGATTGATAGACCCATCCAAGCTCACACAAAATAGAAAGAGTATCTCAAACCAAACAGCTGGATCTGGCATACCACACATGCCTTCCCAAGCTGCATTCCACACACATCATGTTTTGTTAACATACTTGAAAATTTTGGATCCAATTTACCAAGGAGAGCCTGGAGGAGCAAGCCATCCCCTAACTGTGCATCTGAAATTCTTGCAGAGTGATTTAAGAGCTACATCCCTGGGTTTGCTATAAACCCTCTGTTTACAAGGCTCCTTGGATTCCTACAGAGCAATAAACGATTTGCCTCCGAGTATTTTTCGTATTTCTCATCTCCGAGTTTCTCCCCCTTTCTCTGGTGAAGTCCGAAGGGAACAGTGTTAATCTCCCGTCTATCCTGCTTTAATCTTCACTCTTACTGAGAGGAGACATGACTGTTCCTCATGCTGAAGAAGCAATACCTGGCAGTTATGGATTCAGGGAGTTGATTAAATGTGTACGTCCTGTTAAAGATTCTAAGGAATGATTAAAGTATAAGACCTTTAAAGCAAACGAGAAGCTGTTTGCGTGGACAGGGCACAGGAACCTCAGTGTGGGAGTCACTTTCAGTAGTTCTGCCTACTCAGGGATGAGTAACATCTCCTTTGGAGCCACCCACAGATCAGGAGCTGAGGAAAACCAGCCTCTAACAGTGACACTGCAGGAAAAGCCATCGTGTGTCATGACCCTGCAGACACAGACTCTTAATGACACAAATCTTCATTCCAAGCAGTCCATAAAAATGATAGTAAATGAAGGTCAGAAGTTAAAAGTGTCAAAGGAGAAATCCCACTCAATTTTTATGCACCAGGAAGAAACTTCCCTGCATCCACACTCCAAGGGTGACTACAGACAAGAAGCAGGAGCAGGTTTACATGGGTCCTGTCCCATCCCTAAAATGAGTCACCACAAGCATCTACACAGGATGCCTGACAGCCCACCCTGCTCCAGACAGGGGCCTGTGCTGTCCCTTGCCCTCCAAAATGGGAATAATCCTGGCACAGACCAGGGAACTGCACACTGTTTCTCCAGACTCTTCAGAGCATGGAAACAAACAAGAGTGGCAAAGAAATTAATCTGCCTGGAACCCAGAGCTGCTGTCAAGCCAACACCCTGACAACTCTTCCCATGGCAAGCAGGGGTTTCACTGTGCTCGTTCCCGCTGAGCCCATCCTGGAAAAGCTGGCTCACTCCGAGGAGTCCTAACAAACCAACCATCCCCCAGAAGCTCCACATGACAAAGCTGACACCTGACCATGACAAGCATTCACAGCTTTGATGGTTGTCAACCAGCTTCCCCCAGCGCCACGGAGCCCAGTCAGGCTGTCATCAGGAAACGATGATGGAGATGGCATCGCTTGGGATCTCAGCACCGAGCACGCTACCCCGTCATCCAGCAGCAGTCCCTGAGCAAGGCAGGGAGAGATCTCAGCATGAAGGCTTTTAAAGAGCTCCTGACACCCAACCCAACGCAATGTGCTCTATGCTTAACACAGCCCATGAGTGAATGGCAGGGACTGTCCTCGAAACAGCATCTAATTCCATACAGACTGGGAAAAGCAGGAGGGATAACCCCAAGGAGCTTCCCTGATCCCATCGAGTTTCTAAGATCATGACCTATGCCTGTGTTAGCTAATGTGAATGAAGATATCAAAGGGACAATATGAGCACAAATAGTTCAAATCATATTTTCAAGCAAAAGAGCTTAGAATGAGAGCCCAAAACAAACCAAGCTACAGCAACAGTGCTCTAAATGCGGATATTTCATGTCCTCATTACAGTGACACCAGAATAAACTGAACAACCTCACAACTGAGCTCCATGGAGTTTCTGTGTTTGTCCCCTATGCTCAAGCAATTTGGGTTTGTCCAGCACCCACCTCGTTGTGCCAATGGATGATTCGAGGCATTAAGGGATGATCTGTGGTGTAACAGGCCCCCACACTTGAAGCTGTGTTGTACAAGACCCAACCAGCACCTTCTGGAACAGTGCTCCTGAACGTGACCCAGCTGATGTGCCGTGTCCAGCCACAAGAGCAGCATCACTTTCTGCTCTAGGAAAGCAGAGCAAACACTCCCATTCTTCTACAAACCTCAGCAAACAGAGATGATCCACGGTGAATGAATGCCTGTGCAAACACCACTGTATAACCACAGGCACTGCAGCTCCACAGGGGTGTGGGTGACTGTCCAGATAGTATGGAGCACTGCCAGCACTAAGGACCAGGGTGGGTGGATGGACAGATGGATGTTCACATGTCTCCAGCCAGCACAGAGGCACTGTGTGAGGAGAAGCCTTTGCAGCTGAGCCAGCAGCTCTCCCCCCAGTTTGACCCAGCTACACCATTTCAACACCTCTCAATGCACAAAGGGCAGCTGTGGCCCAGAGTTATCCCACAGCACACCAGTGGGGTGGGAGTGGGTTTGGAGAAAGCCACTGTGTTCCCAAGGTTATCAGCATCACGGAGCATATCCCAGAGCAGCATCACTGTGCTAAACACATGAAGTGAGAGCTCTCTCTGCAGAATTAGGGATGGATGTGCCTCTGCACAGCTACTAAATCAGGGCTGTGGGGGCATGAGGTGCCTTTATTTCTGTGTGTTAGCCCAGAGGCTACACAGAAAGTTTCCTTTCCAGCCCAATTCTCACAGAGCCCTACTTTGCTGCAACCCAGCTCCAAAGCTGAACATGACTAACATTGAAAATGCTCTGCCAGGGAAACTGCCAGGCAGACTCATTTAAAAACAGGGAAGCGGCAACAAGCAGTTCCTCATGCTTGATCCGATTACTCTGATCTCTCTTTTGACGCTGCAGACTCAGACTCGTATTTCTATTGCTCTGCGGGGGGAGAAGGGGAGGGAGGGAATGTCACTTTGCTGCTTCATATTTCTTTCTTCCTGTCACACTTTGGGGAAGGGATATACACTACCAAGCGAGGGAAAGGAACGGATGAGGGCTCTGGGATGCATTCACTTGGCAGACAAGATGCCACACAGGGCAGTGGTACGCCCAGGACCCCCAAGAGGCCACCACCCACAGTATCAGCACTCCTAGACACCCCTTACTGGAGCTTGCCAAGCCCCAGTATGGTCCCATGCTGCCCAGGAAAAGTTCACATCTACAAACAGCATTACTGCTCTAACAGAAAGGTCTGTTTCTGTTGAATGTTGAGGTATCTCGGGTCCAAGAGTTGTCAGGGCTGGGATTAGCACCCAAATGAACCTCTGTGAAGGGAAGACCCCCACTGACAGAGTCCAGCTGAGAGCCACCAACTCAAGAGCACTGCTGACAGCTTGGGGAATACAATGACATTTACATTCTGGAAGCAGACCTTGGAGGAGACCATAAATCAGATTCAGGCACTCACTAACTGCTAAAAAAGGACACCACGAGACCACAGAGGCTCACTGCAGACGTAACATGAACCCAGGGTTTTATATACCCAGTGCTCATCAAGTCTAAGCACAACTTTAGGAGGCAATGCTGGCCCTGTGGGCAGCCCTGGCTCCTACAGCTCACTGGCACCTCCCTGCTCTGCAGGTAGAGATCACCATTCCCCCTGGCTTCCAGAAAACAGAACACAAGCACCAGAGCCTTGCCATCCTATGGAAGGCTCAAGCCAGGAATGTAACTGCTCAGGGCAAACTTCACAGCTGGGATTGGAAGAGGGGGAATGTTTCCAACACAACTATTTCCCACTGCCAAACACACACACACCTGGGCTTGAAAAAATGCTGGCCCTCATCTATTGCTAAGAGACTGCTCCCCATTCAATGTTAACACCTGACTGGAACTGCCACTAAGAGGGGAGGGGGCACTCAGGCTATATTATTCAGGCAGAACTCACAAACATCAGAAGGAAAAACCAAGGCAAACCCATTACAGATCTGTCAGAATGCAGCACCTGCACACGAGACTGTCAGCAAACACCAAGAAGCTGCCAGTGCTTCCACAGACAAAAAAAAACACCCAAAAAAAGCAAAACTAACGACATTTTCCAGTTAAGCTACTGCCCACAAAAGTTTTATATCTCTGTGCAAAGAGATGTGCCTAAGTATTCCTTTGATCCTTCAGACTGGAACTTAACGGGGTATCAAGTCGTCTACCAATTCACCTTGAGAATTTGGTAAGGTCAGGGCGTCTTCAATGCTCAAGTTTTTAAACCACAGAAGAACACAGTCAATTAAAACCAAACCGCAGGGTTAAAAATAGCTGGCCCAACCCTACAGATGGATGCTATTCATCTAAAATAACCAGGGGAGCAGCAAAACGTCCCTGGTATGACCCAGTCGAGTGTTTTAAATACAAGCAGCCACCGACCACATGTGTGGTGCAGGCTCAGCACTAATTCCAAGAACTACCACTGCTCCTCAGGGATTTGTATCCCTGGAGTGGGTGAAACAGACTGGCCTGAAAAGTCAGGTTTTCAGAGCCCAATCCAGCATCGTACAGTGGTCTGTGGGGCTCCTCAATACCCAACTCAATGCTGTGTAAAGGTGCAAGATAAGAGCCTGTTGTGCAACAGAGCAGGAAAACCCAAGGCTCAACAGGTAATGAGGACATTGAAAAGGAGAAAAACTGTTGTTATGGCAAAAAAAGGCTGAGAGAAAGCAGGTGGGTGGTGGTCACACACAGGCAGGGTCGTCAGAGATTCGCCTGCACCCGCAGTACTGCAGCTGGGGCTCTTCCTGCCCTTAGAAATTAAAAACTGGAATATCTAAATCGAGCTCGTGGCTGAACCACAAACGCCAGCTCGTCTCGGCACAGCACAGCCCATCCACCACGACAGCTCCTGGCGTCCCAGTTGCCAAAACTGAGACTGATGCCTCGTGGTTATTTCCCTTCCAGCCCTCCTGCCACACATCCAAACCCTCCCTCTTCCCCAGGACGCTGCCCCGAAGCATCCGAGCCCACGCCGGGCGACCTTCAAAGCATTTGTGGCAGAGCTCCCCGGGAACCGCAGCAGCAGCTGCTCGCTGCAGTCTGCAATTACATCGCGGCAAGGAGACTGATTTATTGAACTTAAACAAGCACATACCACTCCTAATTACAACATTCCACCTAGGGTCTCTCCTTCGTGGCAGGTTTCCACACGGAGCCCCTTTATTTAGCGCCAGTGGGTTTGCACCACGCGACGTTCCCCGGAGGAACGAGCACAACTTATTTTTTTTAACACACGTAGCATCCAATTTCTCAGCAGAGACACCGGCTGCATGTCCAGCTCTGCTTGTGCTCTTAAGCCTCAGTGTAAGTATTCACTCCCTGGCCCAGCTCCAGGGAAGGCTGCAGACTTGCACCTCTCTCAGCCCCTGAAGCCTGCTCAAATCGTGAGCCACAGATGGGAGCCAAAATGCTTGGATGCAGGAGGAAACCCCTGCTTTTCCAACAGAAGTACCACCAGGTGCTCCCAAAAACCAGAAGAGGGAACAGGTTGTCAAAACCCCTTTACAAAGTATGACAGTAATCCCTAGAAAAACAAGCATTAAGCAGAAACATCCAGAAAACTCTGCCTACATGCCAGGACCAGGAAGGGGGCTTTGCTTTTTGTGAGCAAACACATTCTGAGGGGTGCTTGGATGGTCCATTTAAATACAGGGCATATCCAGAATGGAACACAGGTTTTATTCCAGGTGGCCTCAGGCAGAAGCAGGGTTAATGAGCTGACCCATTTTCCATCCAGCAATAGGGCAGAGAGCGTGCCCGATGGCACAGCCATGGCCCCACAAACGCCTCTGGTCCTGGCAGGGCAGGGGGAAGTCTCGCCAAGCACCCGGGCGACTGAGCCAGAGCTGTTTGCTTACAAAGCCTTCTTTATTTACACACCAGGAAAGACAGCGCAAGGCAAACAAAGGCGACGGCAGCGCAGCATCGGCAGAGCGGCTGCTGATACGGCCCAGGGGTCCCCCGGGGGGCACGACTCTTCTCAAGCCTCCTATCCCCACAGCCATCTCTGTGCACGAACAGCAGCTGCCCGTGCCAAGGGGATGCTGGCAGTGTCCATCCCAATGGCATCCATCCCAACAGCATCCATCCTGGTGATGTCCATCCTACCGAAGGTGCTCCCAGCCGCCCCCTATTCAGAGCCGAACACGCACGGAGCGGAGCGATCTCCTCGCCTTCCCATCCACAGGAGCCTCCTTGGCAGTGGTTTCAAACCAGATTGTCATGCTTATAAACCTGGGCTCAACTGCCTACATGCAAGACAAATGAACCCAAGCTGCAACCCAGATGGATCGCCTGATTCCCCAGCCCCTTTCCCGCCAGCGTTCGCGTCGCATGCACAACTCAACGCGTGCTGCTGAAGGCCAGAGACGAGGAGACTCGCCTTGCTCGCATACAAAGGCTCCTTGGAAACTCACTCTGTGTTTACAAAGGAGCCTGGCTCAGCGCAGCCGTGGTGGGGGAGCGCTCGCTGCCTTCACAGGGGGCTTCTCCAGGGATGGTTTAATGCCAGCAAACACGGAGGTTGCGGCCACGACCACCCTTCAGCCACCCCATTACAGCTCCGTGCCATGGCCAGGTCGCAGCTCCACGCCGACACTGCCTCCAAATGCCTGCCAGAGCTTCAGCTGGAAAGTTGCTCTTCCTAAAGTGCCGTGCGACGCCGCTCGGCACCGCAGACACGCTGCGTTCCACCCCAGCACTGCCCGACCATCCCTCAGCCCTCGCCCTGCTGCACAGGGGCATTGCAGAGATTAATTAACTGTAAGGCATCGAGAGCAGAGAGAGAGGAGCCACAGAAACACAGAGATCCATCCAAACACACGGATCCATCCAAACGCACGGATCCATCCAAACGCACCGGCTCATCCCGAGCCACTAGCTCAGCTCAAGCCAAATCCCAGTGGTGCCTATTGCTGTTCCAATAACCCCCGTGAGCAGAGGCAGCAGAGCCCTCAGCATCACAGGGTACCACCAAGGCAATGCCACGGCACTCACACCGCTGTGCCTCGGGTGGCATCCACACCGGAGACACAACAGCAGCACTCCGAGATCGACGCCAGCGCTGCTGCCACACGCTAATTCTCTCTTCCCAGAATACTGAAGCTAACAAACAGACAGCCTGGAAAAGGGAGGGAATAGTGGGGGGGAAGAGGGTCTTCAGCTGCAAGGAAATTTTGCCTTTAAAGCACTCGGTCTGGGATTTCATCCCGTGATTCACAACACAGCATCACAACCACGAAATAGCCATCTTTCCACTACCAGCTCACGCTGTGCGGTGCTTCTCACCCAGATGCACGGGGGTCAGTCAGGCACAGCCATGAGATCCACCATCCAGCCCTGCTTTTGTTTCCCTCCAGAGGCTCCACGATCCCACATTTAACAGGGAAGCGATGACAGCCTGAGCATCACTCCGAGCCTTGCCGGGGCATCACTCCGGCCTCCAGCTTAAAACTGCTCTTAAAGAGAGGATTCGAGGCGCGGTTTTAAGAGCAAAGCAGCAAAACAAAGGATGGAGGCAGCCGTCCTGCAGCAGGGATCTCATTTCCCATCCAGGCGCCTCTCGGTGCCAGGGGTCTCCGGGTCACAGCGGTGGGAGATCCACCCGGCAGAGAGGAACACCAAACGCAATCCTACAAGGAGCAACTCCTCGGAACACACGGAGCACAGGGAACACCTGGGCGCCTGTGCCGGGCACCGAGGGGGCGGACCGGAGCGCTCCCCATCGCTCCCGGTTTCCATCACCCCTCCGGGATGCAGAGAATGGGATCGGGGCACAGCCGAGCGAGAGGGAGTCCCTAATTCGGAGCCGGTGAACGAGCTGAAAACGACACCGGTTTTCTCCCCAGCCCACCGCAATCCCACCAAAAATGCCGCCCGGGAAGGAGCGGGGAAGGCATGGACATGTACACAGGCTGTGAATAAAGCTCTTTGTTCGCCGCGCCGCTGGCCCCTCCGTCCCCCCTTTCCCTACGAGCGGGATTCAACAGATCGCTCAATGGCCTCTTGTTCTTCCCAAACATCCCGGGCAGAGCACCCACTCCCTCCGGCCACGCCGCCCCGCGGGCACGCTGGAAACGTGAGATGGGAATGTTTGAATGGGATCCGCCGGACACCAGCGCTGCTGCGGGGACCGTGCCCGGAGGGACCCGGGGGGACCACCTCGTTAGCATCCTTTAATTAGCGCCCGCTCCGTGGGTGCGGAGCGGGAGGGGGCTGCGGCGGAGGCACCGGGGGCGGGAGGGG